>VZUI01004549.1:0-272727 GCA_013401135.1 Cettia cetti
TTTTTCTTTTTTCTTTTTTCTTTTTTCTTTTTTCTTTTTTCTTTTTTCTTTTTTCTTTTTTCTTTTTTCTTTTTTCTATTTATATAAGTTTAGCATTTTATTTTAAAAGGTATGAGGCTTTTTCATTCAACAAATAGCCATTTTCAGGAAATTCATCCTTTTCTGTTAGTGAGATTTGCAAAAGATTCATCTGTCAGTGCCAGTTATATTAGAGAAATATTGTATTAGTTGTTTATCAGATGAAACTCTTGGAGTATTAAATCTTTCCCTCTGACTGTCCCTGCTTCATGCTCTCTAGCTTTGAGGGGGAGAAAGTAGGAGTCATTAGAACTTTCAGATTACTTTGTTTTATTCACACAACTAAATATTTTTAATTTAAATTAAGAAATAAGACCCTTGGGCAGAAATCAGCAGCCATCCCTTCACATGTAGATGAAAAATCAATCTTTCCTGCCTTTTTGCTTCTCTAAGTCAGAAAAATCTTCCATAAGTTTCTCAACTTATAGATCATAACATATAATCATCAGCGGTGTGTAAAAGTATTGGAAAGAAAGAAAAATATCAATAATATGGCAACTAAGATAAAAAATTAACAATTGATTCTTTGACAAGGAAGGAAATGGTAACTGAAACAAAGTTTAGTTCTGTATCTGCTGTAGTTTGTTCCTGAGGATTGTAATGCTCTCTGTTTTTTTCATAAAGTTTCTTTTTAATGTCTAGGTGACGTGCTTAAACATTGTTTAATTGCATCCCTCTGCAGGTTCTCTTGGGTACAGCTTGTCTGATATTCAGTACGAGTGTTGCTTTGGGATGGCAGTAACTTACTTTTCTCATTCTGTTTTTCTACAGCTGAGATGAGGGTTTGTTTCTTAAAAGAAAATAGCAAACTGATTGATGTGGAGACCCTAAATTTGAAATCTGGAAAGCAGGGAACAGATTGCAAATCAAACAGCATTTTCTCTTGTGGTGGAAAAGAGTAGCAGAAGGATTTTCAGTTGGAGAAAATTATATGAGTAATGTAAGCAGAATCTGAAATTGCCTGCTATTTAAAAGAGAAAGAAAATTGCAAGTGCAGTTGGCAGAGCCCTCCCTGGCAGCATTATTCCAGAAAGAAGGCCTCAAGAGGCAGATGGATAATGGGATATATATCATGATTTATCAGCTACAAAACAGACCACTGGTTTGGGGTCGGTTTGGGGTTTTTGTTTTTTTTTTTTTTTTTTTTGTTTGTTTGTGGTTTTTTTTTTTTTTTTTTTTGCTCTGCATCTCTACTTTTACATTTCAGAAAACCTTTATGATTTTAAAAACTTAGTCATATTCAGGAAATGGGTCAGCATTCCCCATATAAATAATTTAACTACCAAAAGGTTTAGCTTTGGAGTGCTTGAAATGGAACCTCAGGTGGAATTTAAGTAAGCTTTGATGCCTGGTGGATCACCAAGAGTGGAGAGTGATGGAGATCTGCTTTTTCAGTGTGTTTTGAATCAAGTAGGCTACTCAGGAAAGCCATATCCCAAAAGCTCTCTATGAGCAGTGTTGTTTTGGGAGTTTCTCAGCATTCTCATAAACACAAATATTTTCCTGGATTTTCCCTGTTTCCTCTTGACTAAGAGGGCTGGATCTGTTCCAGCAGCTGTGTGAGTAAAACAATGTGGGATCCCAGCTGTTCCACAATCATGTGACTGGCTGGAAAAATGGAAAATGGGAGAAAGGAGCTGTAAGTCCTTTGAATTGTACTGAAATTGAAACTGAACACTGAGGTGGAAATAAACAACACTATGAGTTAATTGCCCGTAAAAGTTCATATTTTAAATATTATATCAGTGGTTTGTTTAAGCATGTGTGAGATTCTAAATATGCACACATAGCTAAAAGCAATAATATTCAAAACTATAAAGGCAAAAGCAAGTTGTGGGGTTTTTTTTCTCTTGAGGCTGAATTTCAGCCCTGAGAGGATTTAACTATTAAAATTACAAATTATTGGTGCATTACTGTTACAAAATAAATGTGAGTCGTAATTTGCCATGTAGTTCCTTAAGGAACTGGATGATCTTGGATTATTAACATATTTTTATGTTCCCAAGCAGATCATCTCACAGTATTGACCTACTAATTTTTCATGGCTTAGCTTTTCCTGTTTGTTTTAGCAGTAATTCTGATGCACACAATTTGGCTTCCATCTCCTGAGAGTGTAGTTTGATACAAACAGCCCCTGCAATTCAGTGTTTTCCCTAAAAAGGGACTTGTCCCACAAAGACAGTTTTCAAAGCCTTTTTTTCTGTAACGTTGAGGACCAATATCTTCACATCACTGTTATTAGAGTCTGTGAGATGTTAGGGCTCTTGAAAAATCAACAATGTAGAAGTGTGATGTCCAAGAGCTGCTTTTTAAGGGTGTACCAAATTTTATTTTAAAACTGAATTTTTCTATTTAATTTATTTATATATAAATAAATATATAAATATAAATATATAGATAAAATACTTCATTAATAGACATCTAAAATATCTCTATATATAGAAAATCTGAAATAATCTCTCATTTCCTGCTGTGCATGAAGTATCCACCTTAAGTTACTACTTAAGTTACCCACCTTAAGTTACTACCTACTTCTTTTTATGCAAAATGCAGATACTTTTTTACAGTATATGTACACCCTATGAAACTCCTGTGGCACTTTTTAAATATACAGATGGATGGCAATAACAAATTCTATAAAGACTAAATGTAAAGTGAACAACAATAAAAATACTTTTGTAGAGGATAAGAACATCAGTGTCCTTTTAAAAAGCTATTTTTTTTTTTCTATTGGCGGTTTCCATTTTCATTTAGGATATTGTTGGCAAAAGGAACAGGCCAGGATAGGCAGGTCCTTATCTTACACTGTAAGAGGAGTTACTGTACCCAAAAATTGTAATACATTGTGTCTTGATGTATGAATGTATATTTAGTGTTATTCCAGGATTCTGGTTTGGGTGTCAGGAGAAATTCTTTCTAGGTAGTTTTTGATGCTGCAATGTGGTTGTGTGTGTGCAGACATAATTGGAACAGGGATCTTTGGAAACCAGGGCAGCTCCTGTCTTGCTGATTGCTCTGATTCAGTCAGACCAGCAAGTGTTTCTTGGGTTTCTTTTATAAAAAGTAGGTTCATTTAGTGGGCTTTAGAATCACTCCTGAATAATGGTAGCAGTATATTCCAAGTGAAGTGTGCAAGTGAGCATAGTGTCAGGTTGTTTTTCTTCTGTAGTTGCTAAACAACTGCGTCAGATAAAAAAAAACAACTCTGCAGTAGCAGCCCGTGGTATTTGCAGGTCTTTGCTGTTGGATGAAACAAAAAGTGTTTCCTCTTTCCATGCTCAATACTGAACACTGAAGTGAAATAAGTGCTGAGGAAAGAATGCAAACCATTTTGAGATAATAAGGTTTTTTTAAATTAATTAATTTCATTGTTGTACTTATATACTTAGGCTAGTGAACCATCAAAAGTGCCTTCACACTTCCAGTAAGCTTTGTAGCTATTGTTGTCACTGCTGTTAGGAATTAGCTAAATATTGGAGCCTATTGCACAGAATTCCAGCTTTCCTTCAGTCTCAGGCCAATTACTGCAGTACATCAGCAGCTTGAAACATCCATTTAACCACTTTGTTTATATCTAGTGAATATGTACTAATATAAGAAATAAAAAAGTGATGTAGGAGCTCACTTTGGGGGGGACTATGAATACATAAAGCAATTGGTGTTTTATGCCAGTAGGGCTGGATGATGATGTTCCAAAAAGTCACATTCTGCTGTCTTCCCTTCTTCTGTCCTGTCCAGGATGGTTACTTTTAAAACCTTTTAAATCCATGTCAGAAACAGATACTGGGGTGTTGCTTTGGTGCAGAGCACCAACTGCATTTTGGGGTTTTCCAGACACAGCAGCCACGGGGAGGGAGGTGGTCAGCACCAGTGTGGCCAGTAAGAGTGGATTTGGCTGGGGTACAGAAGGATAAAGTTAAAAAATTGACAGAAAGCATGTTGGAACTAATAGGAAGTGATCTGAGGGAAGAAAATATGGAAGTCCTAAGCAGAAGTTTTGCTTTGGGAGCATGAAGCCTCTCAGCACTCACATCTGCAAGGAGAAGGAAGTTTGAGAATTAAGGGGGGAGGGTGGAGAGATGTTTGGGGAAGAAAACCTTTGTGAAATGCACACTTGGGAGTACTGAACAAATACCAGGGAACTCAGTGGCAGAAAATGCTGCAGGATTTCAGCTGTGAGTGAAGGACTGGAGGGTTGGTGGGGACAGCCTAACTCTGGCATGCCTGAGTTGGTTTTGAAGCAAGAACTCAGACAGTACCATCAATACCAGATTCTGGCATCCCTTAAAAAACAACAACAAAAAAAAGCAACATAAATGTTTTAGCCTTACTAAATGTGTCCTTATTTTGACACGAGGCTGCTGTGGGGTTTTTCCCCGATTCATGCACCAGTCATGCTTTTTGGGCAATTCCAGCTCTGTGGAGGTGCAAGAACAGGAGCTGGTGCTGCTGCAGAATGATTGTGCCAATGAAGCTGAAGCTTTTCTCATTCAGCAAAGTTGCCTTTGTAGCAGCACCTGTGGAGGGGAGGACAGGCAATTTGGATTTCCTTGATGATTCTTGGCAGGTCCTAACCACAAAATCAGTTCTTGTTTCCCTTCTGCTGCCTTCTTAGGTTCTTACATAAATCCTGGCTCTCTTCAGTTCCTTTTGTGTTATAAAATTCCTCGCAAAGACGAGTCAGTTCCAGACTTTACTAACTGAACCTTCACCCACACAGCTGGCAAATCTGGCTGTATAGGTCTTGTCAATTAGTTTCCATTAGCTTTATTTTTGACATCTTTACTATACTTTTCTTCACACCAGGTTCATCTCTTCCTTTCTACACAAGGAAGCTTTTCTCTCTCCTTTTGAAGATGATGTTCACTCTTTCCTGTTTCACACGACCACAGACAGTGCCTTTCAACTTGATTTGCTGTTTTACTCAGTTACTAGTCTTTTTTGTTGCCATGCAGCACTAAACAGTCTATTTCCATGTGCTTTCTCTTCTCTCAAAAGAAATTTTCTGTATCTACTCCTTTTTTGTAATAGCCATTATGAAATTAGTAAGCAGCTAAATTTCTGGCCATAAAAGGAAAAAAAATCAAACTTTCTGAATTTAAATAATGAAAATGGATTTTTGTTCTCTGTTATGCTTTACAGTTTGTCAGAACATTAATATATTTATTGGTTTTAAGAGGGTAACATCTTTCTGCTCCCTGAAGCAGAAACCTAAACCTGAATCATAGATGTCATTTAATGTGCCCTGTATTGCTCCAAAAGCTCTCTAAGATTGGGGATTTTATATCTTTATCTTTACAAGCCACTACAATGTGGCTTTCTAAAATAATAATGAATAATAACAAAATCCTACATTTTTATTTCCAATAAATATTCCAAGGACTCGTGGGTATTATTCATCCCTGCTTCATTACATTGTCAAAATAGCAGCATATGGTTTTTTTACAGCCTACAAAGCAGTACTTCAAAGCATCAAGATGTTATTTTTCAAGAGACAGAAAATAAACCCCTCAAGTTGCTATTGACTAAATAGCTTGAATCACAAAAATAGTGACAGCCTGGTTTCCACACAGATAGGCAGTGGAATACTTACCATTTGTATTTATACATTTATAAGCAGAAAACAAGACTCAATTTTGATATTTAGGCAGAACTCTTCACAACCTTGCTTAAAAAAAAAAAAGATAAAAGTAGTTGTCTATACTTCAACAATAAAGTAAAAAACATTTTCGTTGTTACCAATTGTAGTAGGAACACAAAATATCTGAAGCCAACTGACTGAAGCATTTCTGTTATGTTAGGATGCTGAGCTGTGTAAACTGCCTTGACGTGCAAACTTAGAAGTGGAAATGAATTAAACTGAAATGTCCATGTTTGAATGGACGTTTTATACAGTTTGTAAGGATATAGAAACAAAATTACTTTGACCTTAAGAATAAAATAAATAGCCTTCATGAGATCCACTTGTATTCTTTTGATTAGGACAAGAAACTGTGTTATGAAGCTGCATTCACAGGGTCAGTACAACCTAAACCTGCTTTGGTGTTCATTGCCTTTATTGTCTCAATTTTACTGCATTTTTCTGCTACGTTAACACCTAGCTGTAAAATAATGTTCTTGCCCCTCAGCATGCTTTTCATAAAATGGTGTTGACTAATAAATGCTAATTCCAGATAATGATTTAGTCCTGATTCTAGACAGTGTCATTTATTGAATAATCATCACTTTCTGCAGAATTGGGTCATCCTTAAACTGCTCTGGCACCGAGCATTAATTATATTTACAAGTAATTATAAAAAGGAAGTAACTTTGGTTTGAGTCTATCTAGTGGAACACATTTTGACTTTTTTTGAAGTTTTGACTGAATAATCAATGAAGTGACTCCTAGTTGTCCCTCTTTATTTTTATTAATTTTGATATAAGCTGAATTCCAATTATGCTTTCTGAAGCATAAAACCTAAGTATGAAGGTAAAGAATCTTTTAAAGATAGATGGTGTAGCTTTTCTTTACTATGACAAAGGCATACACCATGATCATGAAGTTGATTCTGATAATGATTTAGATCCATGTCTTCACTTAGCATAAATCAGACTTCCTCATAAGTACATGAGACTCATCCAGTTCTTCACTTCTCCTTCGTTTTCGTTCCTGATAATTTAACTTTGCTAGGAACACATTCACTCTTTTTGGTAAGATTTTCATAATATATTGCAACGTTACAACTGACAGTTTAGTTGAATGAAGTTTGAACATTTCTTGCCAATAATTACACTGGTGTTTGAATCCAAAATTGAATTAACGAATAAAAACATGGCAGTAGGAAACCATCTGTGTCTTTTCACTGCTCATCACTTTGATTCACTTGGAGGTTGATTCCTGCCTCACTAAAATAGACACAGGTTTTTGGGTTTTTTTTCCCCTCAGACTATTCTGTGACATGCGCTGAAGTTAGGTGAATTACACTCAAACTGCTGTTTTCTTTTGTCATTTCCCACAGAAGAAACTCACTACAGAGTCAGGGATCTGTAGATGGCTGACACAAGCATAGGAGCTTTTCTTGAGTAGTGAATGTGGCCCAGCAAGAGCAGCACCCACGGCTCTGGGGTTTCCCACAGCACTTTCTGTCCTTTCTGCCTTTCTCTGCCCTGGGGTTCAAATCTCTGCATTCGGCTGCACTCAGCTGTGCATCCAACTTCAGCTCTCTTTGGAAGACTGGGTTAGTCTTGTAAGGGTTGTTCAGGCTTCTGCTTAGTGTGGAAGCACAACTCTTTCACCATGCCTGAGCACATCTCTTGAAAACTTCTACCCTCTAGGAGACAAAAGTTTATCAGTAATTTCAGGTGAAGGAATGTATCTTAATGGGTGAGGATTCGATAACAGTGGATTCATCAGATTGTTGTACAATTGTTGTTTTTTCTTCTTGCTTTTTTCTTTCTTACTTGCTTGAAGATTTGGTGCATCTTCTTTAGATTCCTCTCTATTTACCAGCCTCCCACACTGTGATGACTGAAGAAAAGGAAGGGCAGAACAGTTTATATAGTTTGAAATTATGCTGGTGCTCAAGGCAGCTTTGTCTGGAGTTAACACTGCTTTATCTGAAGACCATTCCTCAGGAACTTCATTGTACTGAAACAGAAAGGGAACCCTAAAATCATTGGAAGTGGGAAAATGTCAACTGCATGTAAACGGGAAAACTGAGCTTTATTATTAGTCAAATTCTCCTCTGCTTGCACAACCCTCAACCAAAATAAACTGAGAACAAACAAGGAAGTTCCCATATTCTTCCTGAGCCCTTCTAATCAATTAATCTTCTCATGAATTGAAAAAAAAAAAATAAGATAATGTTGTTATAGAGAAAGCCAACAGGAAATAATGTGGAATTACATGTATGGGTAAACAGGCATCTTCTGAGCTATTACATCTGAATATTGAGCAGATGCACCACATTGTAACACTGCAGTAAATGTTCCCTTGGTTTTAGGCAACAGCTTTTAAAAATCTTGCAAATGTACTCATTACACAGGGGGATGGTGGAATTCTTCTAAAGGAGGGGGTATTTTCTTAATTATGATGTTAAGTATGAAATCAACTATCCCATGTATTAGCTGGGCTACAGCAGAATGCTACTGCAAAATAGAGCAGTACAGGGATAATATACAGAATTTTTTTAAGAATATGTAGCAAACTTTGTGAAATCAATTCACCTGTTGTATTAGAAAATCAATTTGATTGAGTTGTTTCTATTCAGGTTGTTCTGAGATGCTAAATTCAGACATTTTAGCAGATTTTCATACCATCAGGTAATTCTGTCAGGACTCTTTATGGCTTTGATCAATATTCTGAGACTGACATTCAGAGATGTGAATATATTAATGTTTAGTTTGTAACATGTGCATTATAATATTATTATAATAACATCAACAATTCTATATACTCTTGCATACGTTATTTTTTCTCACAGATTTTCTTTCAGGTGTATCAATTTCCATCAGCCTAAAATGTGTAGTGTCATTTGAATTTCATCATATTTTAAAATAAAAAGCTTCACAGTCAAAAATGAAATAAGTGAAAATCACAAAACTCATGTATAACCTGCAGACTAAGAATAACTTTTTGATTAAAGTTAGATGATCTTGTAGTCAGGTTGTAAAACATTTTGCTGCTTTTTGTAATTTATGTGACTGAAGCATTCCATATTAGTAGCAGCATATTTGTTTTGTGTTGAGGATTCCTGAGAGGTTTTTTAGTGCTCTAATATTGTTCATGTTAAGCAGATTATATCCATTACATCCATCACTCCTTTTCTAGTTGCATAGCAAGGATTAAACTTCACTTTTTATTTGCAGTTAATAAATTTAGTGACTCATGAGTGTTCAGAGTTCCTCTTCGCTCCTGCTGAAGTAAATGTGTGATGCCTCCACGTCATTTATTTTCTGTTTTGATGGGTTTGCAAACTGGAATTCACCTAAAATATAATAAACATGTTCATCTGCATTTTAATGGCTGTTACTAAATGAAATTGTTATGAAGGAAAAATCAGGGCAATCCTGATTTCTGGCACACTCTTTGAGGCTATTTTGCATAGCATACAGAATGTAAAGGAAGCAAGGCATATTACTGTGAGGACTGAAGGCAAGAGGGTTCATCTTAAGAAGCAAAAATATATTTTGGTTGTTTAGGTATTTCTTAACTTGATTTAAGAGACTACTTTTATTTCCTGTTCTATCAAGAAGTAATTACAGTTGATAAATCCCTAAGTAATCACAGTGTTTTATGAAGAGGTTGTTGCTCCTAAGTGCAGAGGTTAGTGGCAAATTTCACCACATGTGAAGGAGCCATTTAAACCTCAGGAATTCTCAGAAGAGGTGAAAATTTCTTGTCTTTTTCAAGGCCTCTAATAAGTGGTCCCCTCCCCTGACAGCTTTAGGGAGGCTTCTCTTATGCCTAAACCACATCTTCTAAAGTCTTCTAAAATTCATGGTAGTTTTCTGAAAAAACAAGATTTGTGTGTCTGCTTGCAGTAAGTTCAGTGCCACCAGTTGTGTAAAAAGGTTTTTAGAAACCTTTAAAAAATGATCCACCTTTAAAAAATAGTCAGATGGAACAAAGAGTAACCAACAAGGACTTCATCAAACTAATGCTGAAACTGTGAAAATCAATACTGAGAATTTTAAGAGAGGAAGAGTAGTTTATCCAGTAAATGCTACTATTAAGTGGTTTTTCAGACTGCAAGTGACTAATGAAAAGATGTCACTAAATAAAACCCTAATACTTGGAAGAGTCTGTTAAGGAAAAAAATAGCAAATTTATTTGCAGGAAGAAACCTAAGCTTTAAATTTCTTCCATTTTTTTCTAGTGGATGACTGTTTTGGCTGTTCTGGAATCATACTTGTGACAATTCTTAGCACTTTTTTTTTGTGACAAACAAAATCTTTATTACACATTCATTCTTTAAAGACCATTTTAGTGAAAAACGTTCTTTATCTATAGTAATACTTTACTTACTTGATTTTTATAGTGCTGTGCATGTCTTTTCTTAGTAGCTGGGTCACAACATTTCACTTAATAGGAAAATAGGCTTTGCTCTCCTGACTCAGAGAACTTCAGCCACTACAGCCTCCTTTCTTTGATAAAGACCAAACATTTCAGAGGGAATATAAGGTTCTCCACAGATGTGCTATCATCAGCCAGAGAGTAACTGCTATCTGGATATAATAAGTATATTGTTGTGAGCTTTGTGAACATAAAATTATATGTCTCAACATTTTTCTTATAAATTATTCTGAAAATTCTTGATATAAAGATATTATTTTCTTAAAGTGTGACTTATGTACTTACTTTGGCTCTTACAGCAACAAGCATCATCTACCTACCACGTGATTTTTGTAAAGGAGGCATCTCACTTTTTATATTCACTTCATGTCCACTATCCACTGACTGTAACTGGGTTACAAAATAAGAAGAAATTAAATCTCTAAGATCTCTCACCCCTTAGTGTTCCTTACCTCATTAATTTTTATCATGTCTTTACTGTGGTCTTCTGTGTTGCCTTGAACACTGCACAAAATTTTGATGGAGTAACTAGAGCAGTGCAGATCACTGTGGCATATATCAAATAGATTAAAGGTTGTCTAACCTGTGGAAGAAGCAGTTGTATTTGGGAATCAAGGTTGAAGTGTTATGAAGGACAGTTTTTGTTAGGAAAAGGATGCAAAGTAGGGTTTCCAAGCAGCTCAGGGGCTTGTCATAAATGTTGGGCTGGAATAAATAGGGTGTGTTTAAACAACAGCCAGTGTGGGGTCAGGTATCCCCTGGAAAGGGTTGGAGGCTCTAAATAAATGCTTGCAGAGGCTCTCAGGGAACAAGGACTGACTCTGATAAGACTGTGACATTAATGAGGAATTCCTTTGATTCCAATTTCAGTCCAAATTCAGTATAGAACTTCACATCTATTTGTAATTCATCCAAGACATAAAGCATTTGCTTTTTGCACTTTTGCACTCATTGTCTATTTTGAAATAGAACAGCAGTAGATCCCATTGTTATTTTATATATACACAAATGCATATTCTTCCCTTTCAGTGCACTATAGGTGTAAAAACTTCTGCAGTAGTGGTGAACTGTAAAAAGCCAAATACAGGTTAGCAGGTGGTAATATTTAAGAAGACAATCAGTTGCTTTGAATTAAATACCCCATAGTATTCAGAATCTCAATTTTCAAATGAAAATAATTTCTGAAAATTTTGTTGTGGTTTTGCATTTTCACAGCACACATCATCATGAGAAGTTATTGTCTACAGCATGCAGAAAGAAAAGTAGCAAATCTGTACGAAGCAGGCAGTTGGCATATGGATTTTATGCAATTTCTGGGGTGTAGAAATTGGGATCAGAGGAAAATTCCCAAAAGCACACCAGTCTAATTTTTAAAGTTGCTTTGATGTGCATATATATCTTTCCAGAGATCTTCAGGAAGCAGTTACTGAGTAGCCAGATTTTCAGAGTACAGATTGATGCTTGACACAATTTTCAAGAGCACCAGGAGGAGCTGAACTTTCTCTGAAACCTGTAGGTTTATATTTTCAGTACATGCTGCTGGTGCATTTTCCCTGCTCAGAATTTTCAAGGCTAATTATTACAGCAGCCTGTTCTTTCTTCCCATCTGCGTGTTTACCTCTGAGCAGCTGAAAAGATCAGGACTGTTCAGGCACACTCCTGAGCTGATTATTTACAAAAGAACATGTATCTGTTACAAGGAGCAAATCCCATTATTGAGATAATTACAAGATGTTTATGAAACACTTTGGAGATGTTGTAGCTGAGAGGACAAGGTCATTTCGCTGAAGCCACCTGCAGAAAGGAGACTGAAGCCAGTTGCCCTGGAGCTCGGAGCTGGACATATTGGCCAGAAGATTTTGTAGCAAGAGACAGCTCACAGAAAAATGTTTTTCCTCATAACTTTTAAGAATACATGCACACCAATAAGGATTTTTCTGTTCAACAAATGAGTGGGAATAAACATGCCATGAACCTGATCATTTTTAACCAGGACTCAAATCAGAGGAAAAGAAAATCTCTTCTGAACACATTTTTAATATCACCAGGCCTCTCTGAGTTTTTGTAAGCTAGAGGCTGTGATGGTGAAATCAAAGTATCAACACGGAGCCTGTACTAGCACAAAATTTAAAATAAGTCTCAACCCCATGGATTTGCAGGGAGGAAAAAAAGTCAATTGTAAATATACTTTCCTATTGCTTGGTTTCCTTCAGCATTTACTACATTAACTCCTGCAAACAACAAAGCAGGTACAGGGCTTATTACAGCTATAGTATCATCACAACTGATCTTTTAAACGAGTAAAAGTGAAAAAATAGTTTTTGAAAAAAATTAGGACGTCTGTCTTAAGCATTCTGTCACATCCAAAACTTCCACTAAACCCAAAATAATCTATTTGAAGTCTGCATCATTTTCATGTTCCTTGCTTCTTTTGTCTGCTTGTCTAGCCAATGAGTTGACTTAGGGGACTAAGCCAAAGCTATTAGAAAATCAATGGAAGGGCTCTCTTTGGCTTCAGTAGGCTTGAGATCAGCCCTGTGTTGTAAACCTGGTGCTTACAGCCCCAGTGCACTAATTCTGGAAAAGTTTTGTAGCTGGAGGAAGGTCTTACATTCACTGCACACTTTGACTGGAAATTCCTGCTGCTGCATGGGCTGTGCCAGACACAGCTCAAGGGGACAGAGCTTCCCTGCAGAGCAGAATATCCCTGTGGCTCACTGCATTCTTTAGGTGTCTGAAGATACTGCTGGATTTAAATGGTTCAAACAGCCTGGAGAGCTTTTGCTGTTCCTTTCTGACCGTGTTTGAGAATGTGTTGATGTGAATTTGTGTATAATGCATTTATGAGTCTGGTTTTGCACGTTGCATTACTGGATAATTGTAATTCTCATTTACAGTTTCATGGGGAGTGAGTGTATGGGGTACAGCAAATTTTTGCCTTTAATATGTACAGAGGAGACCAATAAACCCCTTGGATGTGCTGTTAGGTTTGTGTAACTAGAAATGTTATGTGTACAAAGTGTTCTGGATACTTAGGTTTATTACTTTGGCAGTCACAGTTTGTTTAATGATGTTTCAGAGTGTATGTAAAAATCAGTGAGAAACCTTCCGTTTTTGTTGGCTTTCCTGTTGATGAGCATAACTTGTTACAAGTTTTTTTTTTCTGGCTGGCTGTGGCATTTGATTTCATCTGAGAATGAGAGAAAATCTTGCTATATTTTATATAAAAACTTGGGGGTTTTTCCTGCTTACTGAATCTGTAATCTTTAATTATGTGCATTTTTTTATCACAATGCAGGATCCTATTAATAATGTATTAGGCATATTTATTATTGAATTTAAAGTTATACCAATATATGGGAGAAAATTTACATTTGACAGTAAAGAGGTCTAGTTAATTGGAGTTTAATTTATATCAAGCAAAAAGACCCTCTGAGGCTCATTATCTACACTTACAGATATATAAAAGGCAATTTTTGATTATATTGCCACTAATAGTCAGTTATTCTTGTAATCAAAAATATAAGCAGGATAAATTTTTTATTGATCCTATTAAGTCATGTTTCACCAGACCATAGTGCTGTTGCTGTTTTAAATTTATTCCTCACTGATTTCCATGTATACCTTGGAGGAGCTGATTCTAGTGGAAGGCAAATTCAGGAGAGCAGAATGCTCCTCTGGCTGTTCAGACTGCTGATGTCGCCCAGCCCTGCTGTCCCCTCTGTCTCAGCTCTGCCCTGTCCTCCCTGCACCTCCTCTGGGAGTAATGGACAGCAGTGGGGGATGCCCCTCTCTCTTGGATATTCTGCTGAAATGAAAATAAGCAGCTCAGTGGTTTCCATCCATTTGCTGGAACTAAAATAGGATTTCTGAGTGGCATCCTAATATTTGTGGATAAGGAGGTGCACATGCAGGCGTACATTGCTTATTCCCTTTCCAGCTGCTCTGCTGACTGGATCTCTTCAGCACCTGCTATCATCCTCCCCTTCCAACTCTTCATTCCCAAGCTCTGTCTCCATGCAGGAGGTCCCAGTGCCTGTTTCCCATCTCAGGTTGTGTTTTTAGGGTCCAGATCCCTCTTTGCACACTCCAGCAGTTCTCCTCCTCTGTCCCTTCCTTACACATAAGCTCTCCATGCCATTTCTGCATTCCTTTTCCGCTGGCTCCCAGCCACAGGAAAGTTGTTATTCTGCCACATCCTCCTCCACTTTCCTGATTTGTTTTTTTGTCTTTGCCCTTTGAGCCCTAACTGTGCCCTCTCTACTTCATCTGTGCATTGGATCTGAGTCTACCCAGCTCCACAAATATCCTGGGTGGGATTTTCTGACCCCTTGCTCTTATTTCAGGTATTTGTCACAACTGTAGCCAGGTGGAGCCAGTACAAGGAGGATCCAGCTTTGGGGTTTAACCCCTGGCCTGGCTCGTGTTGGTGCCATCCCTGGGGATGATACCTGTGGTGACTCATGCACAGGAATTGTGTAGGTCAGAAAAATTCAAATTGCACTTCACAGTGCCCTTATTCCAGTCCAGCTGTGTGTCTGCCTAAAGCCATGGCCTGTCTCATCAGCCACATGCTCCTGTCCCACCTTCACAGCCACCTGGAGCAGTAATTTGGCAACCACGCAGCAAACTAGATCAGCCCTGCCATTTGCTGACACAAAATGAACCTGTCAAACCCTGGAGTTTTTCTCTTAACTCTTCAGGCCAATCCAACTCACTGTGTGCTCATAATTGAATCTTACACAAGGAAGGAGGCTGCTCCAAGTGGCCAGGTTGAAAGAGGAAAGGAAAGAAACACAAGGACTTTCCCTCTTTGGCAGCATCTATTTTGCAAATCTGCTCTGCAGGCATTTGGACTGGCTGCAAATGCCCTGAATAGGGTTGTTCTACATCCACATGCAACATCTTTTTCTTCCAAAATCAAAAATTTTCTAGCACTTTGCTTGTGCCATTAGAATCACTTGGTAAGGAAAAAAAAAAAAATCCAACCAAACAACAGCTTGTTCCTTCAAGCTATTTTTTTTTTCCTTTTCTGCTTTCCAGTGTTTTAGAAATTACTTGGTTTTTCATCAAGCTGAGAAATCCTTTCTCTGTTTCTGTCTGGGAAGAACCAGGATCCTTTGCTCAGGTTCTCTTACAACACATGCTTAACTCTTCCTGTTTCTTCTCCACTTTCACAGAATTTTTTCCTTTTTTTTTTTTTTTTCCCCATAATAAATTAAGTCAGCAGCATATGATCTTGCAGTTTTTCATTTTGTGAACTTTTTTTTCTCATTGGTTAGTTCAGTGCCTTGGGCATGGATATTGTACTCAAAAGAAAACAAATGATCTTCTCTGTAATTGCTTTGCACACACACAAACACACACAAAATGCTGAAGGGTGTTAAGGGCAGGGTTTTATCTAGGTAATCATAACCTGAAATTGATGCCATGACATGGAAAAGAGACAGATAAGGAGGAATGAAATTAGTACTTACTCAGGGTAGCTCATCCTTATCACCATTCTGCACACTTCATTATGAGCTATAGATCTGAAAAAATGCTTTTCAAACCATATTTTCTAATGTTCTAAAATACATTTTAACATCAGTTCCTCTTCTGACTTATACAGGAGGATAAATTAAAGAAGTGGTCCTGCCAGGTTTTTTTTCCTTATGGGAACAGGAAAAAATATACATTTCAGGGTTGAAATTTCATGATGAACGTAGTAGAGTCCTCTCAGCTTTATGGTGCTGCAGGTCTGTAATGGATAGCACTGAGCATCAAAGAACATTTATTTGCTTAAGTGGGTTTTCAAGGATGAGCAAAGACGTTTGGCTGCTGAAAGATTTTCTGCTAGCATGTGTAATGCAGGAAAGGGACAAAGAGTAAAGTGAGATCTTTAATTATTTTGGCAGCTGCAAATTTTCAACCATCTCTTACTGGTGTGATTACTGAGATCACAGAATTGTAGGATGGTTTGGGTTGGAAGGGACCATAAAGATCATCCTGTTCCCATGGGCAGAGACATCTTTTACCCCAGACCAGGTTGCTCAGAGCTCCACCCAGCCTGGCCTTGAACACCTCCAGAGATGTCCAGGAGTGGCAGTTTTGGGATGAGGGCTCAGTGTGTGGCAGCCCAGGGCAGAGCTGTGAGGAGTGCAGGAGACAGAGAGCACTGTGGGAATTTGAAAATGCAAATGCTACTTTCAGGGAAAACAGATTTATTGGGTTTTTTTCACTGCTAGGATCAGAGGCATGTGCAGACACTGCAGTAAATTATTCTGGCCCTTAAACAATAGCCATGAGCCTATAGCCTGTAATTATTTGGCTCCTGAGTGCTGTATATCTCTGATCCTGGAATAGTCATTTATCAGGGGTGTGAACTGAGTGACCAGTTCTTCTTTCTAATCTAGCAGGGTGAGATTCATCATACCTGACTTTAGATGTCTGCATCTGAACCAGCAGCTGAGCCTTTCCAGTTAGTAGAAAACATGGGTAGTTTTGGTGCAAGGGCAGTATGTTGTATTTGAGAGATTTTCTTTATACTTTTATACTTTTTTTTTCTATTTTTCTACATTTATTTGGTTAACTAAGCCTAATTACTTTAGACTAGGCAGAGCACATATTTTGCCCATGACTTGCTTTGTTTTTCTAATCCTTTACAAGGGCTGAAGTCATAATTAACATTATTGGAAAACATGTGAAAAATTACCCACATTGTCTCACTTCAGCTCTTCAGCCTGTAATTCCTCCTTCTCTGAGAACAGAATTTAAACTTCTGTAGCATCTTCAGGTGTCAAGTCAGGTGTCAGGACTTAGTCTTGGCAAGCCTGGATTCAATTTAATGAACAGTTCTTATCGCTTTCTTTGGAAAACAAAGAAAGAGGTAGAAAAAAAAATACAAATAAAGGAAAAGTATTCTGGGTTTTGTGGGGTTTTTTCTTTCTTTTTCCCCCAGTAAGTTTTAATGTTGCTAAGAAATTTAGGTAGGATGTTTTATTGTAGTTTTGAAGTTGGAGTTGTTTTAGATTCCTTGTGATTCCTTGGTAGGGAAAATGAACCTTTTGTACTTTAATCAACTTTAACATATGCTGGACACAAGTCAGTAGCATTTATCCCTGGGATTAATGTAGTCAAGGAACTTTTCTCTCAGCAATGAACATTGATAATTCTATTTAATACTGATAATTCTTAATACACCTGTTCTTAAACTGGAAGTATAACTTCAGCATGAGAAAAGAAGCTGCCACAACCCAAAGCCGTGCAGAGGCAATGAAAAATCCCATAAACTGCATTGATCCTAAGGACTTCTCTTATGTTTGTAATTTCAGAAGGGCCTGCTGAGTACAGAAAGTGGTAAAAGGTGCTAAAATATTTCCCATCAACAGATTTGCTGGAGACAGCAATGGTTATTTGGGGACAGCAAAACATACTGTGTTCTACAGTCATTCTAAATCTCTCATGGTGAGGAAATTTCTTTGTCATATCTGATTCATTTTTCTCTATGTCTTATTATTTCAAGACTAATATTTGACAAAGATTTAATGTCGTGAAATAGGCAAAAGATCTTTGATTTGGGATGATATCAGGAGCATGCCTTTGCTGCTGCAAGTTTTCTGGTTTTAGCACCAAAAAGAGAACTCACAGTGCTTATTTCTACCTCCTTCAAAATTTGTCATCACAAGCTTGGTGCATTTGTGGAAAGTTGAATGATGACTGAAAAAATGCTATAGTGAAAGTTATCAAGACTGCCTAAAAACTATTTTCTTTCTTAGTGTCTATACTTAACCTTATCAACTATAGTCATCTAAAAATTAGTTTTATTATGTTCCATAGGATTTTTAAAAACCACAAACAACAGACCACAATATTTATATTCTAAGCACTTATCTAATGTGAGTATCTTGCAATATCAAGGCAAAAAAATAACTCACTATAGTAAAAAATCTGTCCTGGAATAAAACCTCCACTTGTGGATTAGCTGAAAAATTGTTTGATGCCACCTTGGCAGGAGCACGTAATTTCTGAGAGAAAAATCTGGTCCTTGTATTACATGTTGCTATTTTAACTACCCCATGCACTAATATGTGTTTATAAGCTACTGAGCCACCTTAAGGGGCAGAAAAAGCTCAATTTCCCCAGATCAAAGATCCCTTTTCCTGCCCCTTGGGAGAGGAAAGCATAAGGCTGTTTCCTCCATTATTAACATTTTGCCTCAGGGCAAGTGGCAATATAATCCCTATCTTTTTTACTTTCTGCTGCTCCTCTGGGAGAACACAATCCAGTCAGGCGTGTGTTTGTGGCTCTTCCTTTCATTCGTGTTTCCTGCTGTGCCTGTGCTATAACAGGACAGCAGCAGGTGGCATAAATAAAGGAGAAATGTGGCAGAAAGCTGCAGACAGCTCCTGAGATTTCCAGTTTGGCTGTGGGTTAAAGTGCCATCCTCTTCAGGAGAAAAGAACAGGCACTTTCTTTTATCTTTTTTCTTTTTTTTTTTTTTTTTTTTGGTCAAATCCCAGTGCAGCAAGGATCAACTCCCCACCCTTTATCAGGAAACAAAAATAAAAGTAATGCTTCCATTGCTCCTAGGAACATAACTTCATGATTAACTGCGCAATTCAATTTAATTTTACTAGAAAAATTGTGAAAACACTGAAAATAAATCTAAATAAGTCATTAAAAAATTTAAAATGTCATTCAAAATATTAAAATCACAAATCCACATATATGAATCTGAAGCGTATTGAGTGCTTCAATTACTTCAGGAAGTTGATAACAGAAGACTACATATATATAATATGTATATATATACACATATATATCAGAGGAGCAGAATTGAAGTGACAACTATTGCTCTCACAAATATATGGCTGCAAATAATTAAAGTGAAGAATGAAGTTGTTGCAGTCTCTTGAATCAGCATGAAACTTTGTGGGCATTTAAAAAATTGGGTAATAAAAAATGTTCTGCTTTGCATCCCACAGAAGTTGGCTCACATTCAGTGAACAGTGAAGTCACTTAAATGTAGGGCATAAACAGATGGATGTTGATGATTTTATGTAAGATTAGACAAATAAACTCAACCATAGAAAATCACACATTCTCCGCTGAAAGTACAGAGTAGAAAATTAACAGATTGGATAAGGGGATTTCTCTGGCCTCTCTTTTGCTTTTAGTGAAGCAAATTATTAAAATTTAGCTCAGAGAATCTCAAACTTGGCATGTGTGACATACTTCAAAGTACTTATGAAAACCATGTGTCAAGAGGGTTCTGAGCATGCAGACAGCTGAGAGGTTGTGAGCTGCTGCTGTTGCCAGTGCAGATGGCAGGATGTGACCAAAATACTTATAGTCCAAACTGCCTTGAAAAACACAAGTTATCAAGAAAACAAATGAGCTGATTCCTAATGTTTGTCTGTGTCTTGCAGTTAGGTAACAAATAATGGGTGACTTTATAGGATAGAAGGAAGTTGGTTTTTGCCATTGATAGTAAATGAGAAATTAGGGGGGAAATGTAACAGTGGTAAAGCATTTAATGTACCTGGGGAGTGTCAGTGTAAGTCAGAGGGACTTATGGACATCAAATGGGATAGGAAGCTGAAAGTATCTTATTACATAAAGAGGAAAGAAAACAACAGCAGATTTTTATTTTACTGGTCTTAACTGGCACCATTTACTTCTTAGCCTCCAAGTCCCTGAGTCTCAGTGGGGAAAAAAAACATCATCAAAGTATTGGAAAACAGAGTTAGGGAGCACTTAAACTCACTAGGAGCTGGCCCATGAGACCAGACTGGATGCACTCAGGGGAGCTGGGCAGGGTCCTGGTGAAGCTGCTGGCACCTTGAAAGGTCACAGTGCTCCGTGGAGGTTACTGGTGACTGGAAAAGAGGAAATGTCACACCCATCTTCAAGGGAGATATGGTTAAGTGCATCCAGGCCAATCATTATCACTTCTATCACCATGAATACTGTAGAGGAAATCCCCCTGAAAACCACATCCAGGCACGTGAGAACAAGAATCTGCTTGGTACAACCGTTGTGAATTAATCAAGGGCAAATTGTATCTGATCAACTTGATTGATAATTGACAGATTTCTTTCAACTTGAATTATTTGGGGATTCTATGAATCAAGAGTATTTTTTCCCCAATTATTGACAGGCAGTACTGAATTGAACCATCTTCCTCAATCAAATAACAAAATTAAAAATGTATGATTAAAACATAATACACAAGATACACACAGATTATCCCCTACCCTTTATTTAAACTGTAAATTTAAATTCAGAGATACAATTAAAATTCATATAATTACCTCTTAGAATCAGAAGACTGTACACACTTAGACTTTCCATGAAAATGTATAAGGACAGAAAGTAGGAGAGACTTTTATGCTCCCTGTGACTCCTTTGAAATATCAAATGTTATTTCAGATAATGAGTTTCTGGAGGATGTCGAACTAATAAAAGTTTGAACAGTATTCAACCCTGGGGTTGTGGTGTCTTAGCTTTACTTCTCCCTCTCCTCTGTCCATATAACCAATAATCTTTGTGGTCTGAAGCACATCTGCTCCTTTCAAGGTACAGCAGGGCAGCCCCTCTTTCCTCTGGCCCTGTGAACATGACTGTAAGAGAAGAATGAACATACTGGAAGACTGTAACCTCTAGCAGCTGACTGTGAAAAACAAGGTGAAGATAATGAGCTACAGTGCTTCCTGCTACTCAGAATTAGCAATGATTCCCTCTTTTGTTTCTGGCATGTAGTAAGAAGATATATTGACTTCAGATTTGGGGGGGTTTAATTCTCATTGGGAAGATGGCAGGGCATGGTAAAACAAGATCGAATTTACAGACCTTTCTCAGTATCCAGTACAGGTATATTATTATAGGAAACACATGCATTTTTTAATTTCAGATTTATTACTAAGAACTGTTATTTACAATTGCTTATACAGAGCATTTAAAACCAGATCTGAATGTAGTTCTGTCAATTTTCCTGCAAGGTCTGATTCTCCAGCAGTATTTGATTGTCAGAGAACTCAGGCAGCTGCACTCATACAGGTTGTTTCTTGTTGGTTGTAGCCTTCCACAGCTTCTAATGCTGTGTCCCTCCTTCAAACCATGAAGAAAGCCCTAAGGAAAACCTCTGTGTATTGATCCAAAGGCCTTGGTCATCTTTATCAAAAACTACTTCTTTTTTTTCTTGCTGCTGCTTGCCAGCTGTCATTGCTAAGTGTCTACCAGACTCTTACTTAATTTCTGAGCCCAATCATACATCTGTGCTTGAATCAAAACCTAAAGCTGATCATTGCATATTGCTTGAGGAGAAAATCACATTATTTTGGTTTATACTCTTTTTTAACTTTCTTTTCCGTAGCACCAGTTCTTTTCCATAACACGTTAAACATGCCTGACAACATTTCATCAACAATTAGATATTCCTAAGTGGAAAGCCTAAAAAATTACATTGCATTGTTCTGTGTAAGTGAAATTCTGGTCTTGAGAACAGATGATTTTCTGTAGTTTTCCTCAGCTATGTGGCATTTGCATATTAGTTTAGAGACGTTGGACCTTCCTTACTGCAGTTATTTTTACATTCTAGAGAAGATTTACTACTTGTGACAGCACTTGAGAGTGTGAAGTATCTGCCTGCTTTATTTTAGAAATTTAATCGTGCTGAAGTGGAAGGAAATCAATTTAAAAGTGTGGGATGAAAATGAGGAATGTTCATCCAATATTTGTGTGATAAGTAGGGAATAATTCAATTCAGCACAATCATACTTGAAATATAAACCCATTTAAAAGCTATTATTGTAATTGCATTAACTATTACAACAGAACTAGCCAGATTGATTCTGAAAAGTATATATTGAAGTTACTCATTTCTATTAGAAGAAAATTTGTTGATATCTTCTACTGCAAACTGTGTATTAAATTTAAATATCTGAAGTTTTAATTCTTTCTTATGCTTCAGGTTTAGTTTCTAGACTTTTTTTGTTCTTTGCTGAAGAATCAGGTACAGGAATCATCCTGTGCTAATCATCTAGGATGACACCATAACTCAGTTCTATTATTGGGATGAAGTATTAAAAGATAAAACATCATTTTAGTCACCATTCTTTAGAGGGTAAACTAATGTTATATCTCCTTCAGACACAAAAGCTAGCAGTGACCAATGGCTTTTTTGAAAGAATGTGGGGAGGGAATATAGGAATATTCTCATTAGTTAATAACCAGTCCTGGGCAAATTTAGTGTTCCAAGAGCCACAGAAGTGCATGTTAAGTGTACAGCATCTATTACTTCATTTCACTGTCACGCTCCTTCTTTTCTTGTTGATGGCTCTGGGATCATCAAGTTGGAGGGCAGCTAAATAAACCTCAACTTCTGCCTGATTTAATCACATCAGTGGAATTTACTGAATGTTTCATGGTTGTTATTGGTTGGAGTTGCTAAGGCAGATGTGTGAAAGGCTCAGTCTTGCATCAAGTTGATGTCATTCAAGATCCTTAAAGATATCAAGAAATAACAGCTCCTTCGGTGCAGAGCTTGGAATATAAATCTGTCTGGGAATATTTAGGATTTGGTATGACTATCAGTTTTAGCCATCTTCATGTTAAGGTGGATTTCCACTGAGAAGGACAATATATTTAAATATATATAAAAGGACAAAGATTGAATCAGGACTAGGAAGGGAAATTGACTTTAAGCCCTATGGAAAGCTGCCTTATGTCACATTACCAACCTGTTGCTGTCCCAATACAAAATAACAAATAAATTGAAATAGAATAGTAGGAGATAGTAGCTTTTAAACGTTCTTTTAATTAGTTCAAAATAATTTCAGGTGTTTTTGTCGATTGTCTATTCACTAGTGATGCCTATGAATAAGCTATCTACTTTTAGTTTTATTTTTCCTTGCTCTCTTTGATCCATGCAGATTTGTCTGTGGATGTTGTGTGTGCACATCTACAGGAAAAACTATCAACAGCAAGAGTTGATTTTCTGTAGTTCTGGTAATCAATTTCTGCATTGCCTGTCTGTGAAGAAGAGGCTCATCCCTCTCTTCCTTGCTGTGCTGATGAGCATTTGCACAGTGTAGCTAAACACATTTGTGGTTCCATAGAATGAAGGATATTTACATTTTTATTGCACAGGCTGCATGCCATTCATAGCTTTGACCTTGGGTTACTTCTGTTGAGACTGCAACTTCATGGCCAGTGAATATTTGTATGTATATAGATTTCCTCAAGACTCACATTAATACTTACCCAGATTTCATGGGCTTTGGCATTTTCCATAATTTTACATCATGTCCCTCTACAAACATGAAGCTTTCCTTGAATTTGGCCTGTCTATTGTGCTCTTTACCCATGCTCATGTTTGCAGTAATAGAGCAAACCTGTATGAAATGGAAAATGGGCCAAGTTCCTTTATCAGGGTGCTCTTGTCTCAACAGTGATGTATTAATTCTTTGTTGCTCTTTCTTTTCATTATATAGAGTTCTCAGCAGCTGGCATGCTATGTAAATGTTTTATTATAAACTGTTCACTTGGCCACCCAGGAGACAATTTGAATTTTGGCACCATTAGCATGTTGTAGAATGGGAGGATGTTAATCTTTACTATGTATCCTATATAACTTATAACAATAGTACATAGATATATTATATGAAGAGTATAAACATTAGGTATAATAAGAGTAATCCAAGTCCTACAGCAATAGTTAGGCCATGAGGAAAGCAAAAACCTTTTGTGGGTTGAAGCTGTCTAGGGGTTGTTCCCCCTGTTTTCACACTTTGTAGTTTAATTTTTGGAGAAGAAAATGTACATCCTTGCTAATTTCCCCCTACAATTAATTCTTTGTGCGTCTCCTCTTTGTTGCAGTGCAAGAAAGTTCAGAAAAGACAGCAGTAAAGTCATGAAACCCTTTTAAACAGAAACTTGTGCTTCCCATCTAGTGCCTACGAACCTTAATCAGTAATTAAAACCATAGAAACTGCTCTTATGGGTAGAACAGTGTGTTTGGAATGTGCTTTTCAGCTGTGCAGCTACACATTTTTGGAGAAGAGTTGGAGCAGCCCAAGCCTGGCAATGTCAAGGCTTCTGTTCACCTTTTCCTCACAAAGCCCATGGTAAAGCTTGAGTCTATCGTGGATTGCTAGATTTTCTTCCATTTCTTACTCTGTTTTGTCAAGGATTTACTAATGCTGCTCTGCCCTTGTTCTTAAGATGCAGCTGTCAGTGGCCATCAATGAGTGTCACTGAAGGCTAAAGTGAGCAATCGCTGATGTTGTAGCTAATTCTTTAAGGGGGAAAAATGCAAGTGGGAGACTGCTTTCTGCAAGAGTGATATTTCCTATTTATCACATACTTTGAGTATGTTAATTTTTATGTTGGTATAATGGGACTTCAGTTGCAGTCCACAGAGAATTTTTCCTCTGAATGGCTTAAAGCTGTTGCCAGGTGCCTCTGTCCTGGCAGAATTTGGAGCAGAAGTTGCTGATCCCCAGCAAGTTCTTCAGGACAGCTGGCAGGAAAACAGGGCACCTTGATACAGAATTTGCTACAACTTCTTCTTTCCCTTTCTCCCCAATACATCCATTTTTCTGCAACCAGCATTTTTCCAGGGGAAAATCTATTTCAGTGGTAAATTGCTGGTCTGCTGTAAGCACCATGGGCAGGAGAGGTCACTCTGTCACTTTGGCAGTCCCATTACCTGACCGTTGCTGTGGCCCTCTGAGTCGCCAGCATTAATTTGTGAGAATTGAATTAATGAGGGAATGGGGGCACCCTAATGGCAGTAATGCCGCCAGGAGGGAGCAAGACAGCAGATCCCAGTGCCAGGGGTACAGACTGTGTATCTACTCAGAGCATGGACTGTTTAGGCTGTGGATTCTCAGCCCAGATGGAAATGCTCTTGACTGAGAATGAGAGCTAGGAGCTGCACAGTGAAGGGCTGGTGTGCATGGAGCTGTCTCAGGGAGAACCTGATCCTTGCTTAGAAGTTGTTGCAAGTTTCCTTCTAGTAAGAATAGAATCTGTTCTTTTATCCTAAAGATAATTTGACTTTTCAAAAGTAAATAGAAGCATTAAGTGCAGTAAAATGCCTTCAATTGCTGGTATTAATAGCTAGAAGACAAAGGGAGGAGATCTGCTGTTTCAAGATTATACAGTATTAATTATAAGAGGTTTTTTTAACAGGTCACGTTTCTTTTTAAAATTACGTTTTAAGCAATCCCCACCACATTGGAAATCTTTAAAATTTTAAATCATGTGTGATTTTCTCATTTGACAGTGTTACCAGCTTAGTCTGGCAGCAGAGCTTATCAAAATCCTGTCTCCTCAGCACCATGAATTTGTTCACATTCTAAAATTTCATTTTTTATTAAATTAACAAATCAATAGCTAAAATGATCAATGGATTTGGTAGCAGCTGGCTTAATCTCAGCAGAAATGGATTGCTGCCAAACTCCATGTTGCTGTTTAAATTGATTCAGCCAAACTTCTTTTGCTCAAAAAGTCAATTGTGGTGAGAGAAATGCATTTTGCTTAAAAATCACACATAAAATTGGTAGTCTTTTCTACATGTGTGCACATGGACACACACTTTTTTTTTTTAAGAGACCCTAGGAAACAGAAATTGCTTTACTGAAGACACCATCTCAGCCCCTGCTTTTGGATCATTTTGTCCAAAATTGGCACTGCTGCTTATAAAAATGGAAGAGCATTTAATTTTTTTCTGTTTGTGTTGGTTTTCTGCTCTACATCTGTAAGCATTTGATTCTGCTCTCTATTTTCCCAGCCATTCAACATATACACACAATACAGATAATTTTTTTGTCTTTGAGTGCCAACTGAAAGATAGCTAGGTACACAGTAGGCACTTTACAATCCTTATCACACCCCATTAGACACTAATGTACTATTATAATGATCTTGATAATTGCTCTCTCACCTCACAGCACATCTGCAACTCAGTTAATACATTTTTGGACCTTTTTCTTTTACATAAACGAAATCTCATAATGTAAATTCTATATTGAACTTTCTATGGTGAATATATAGGGTACCATATGTAGAACTGTGATTTAAATGTGTGTGAAACATTAGAAATTCTGTTACCCCTCTCTCCAGGTATTTGTGGCATTCTCTTGATTTCAGATCCAATATTGGAGTCCCCTCCAAAAGGCTTCTGTATTTTTCTGAGCATTATAAGGCAAACAGGTAGCTTGACCCAACTCAGGTACCTATAGAGAATAAAACCCAATTGTTGGGCTAACCCTGGGAACACAACAGGCTGTTCCCTAGCTCAAAGCTGGTTCCTGAAGGGTTGCCCAAAGGCTGTTGAATTTCTCCTGGAATTTCTTTTACTGTTCTTCACACTCTAATTTTGGCAGGATGAAGTGAAACAATCTCAGTGCTTGGACTGTGCTGGGGCTGGACCCCTGAGACTGGGGTAAAACATTGTGCCCTTTATTTTTCTGGCTGCTGTGTATCAGCAGCTGCTACAGTTTCACCTGACAAGCATCCTCTTCTTTTGAGGATTTCTATCAAGGGTGACATTTTGAGCCTCACTTCAGAACGCCTGTGCTTGAAGAAATGTCTCAGTGCACGCTGAGCAGCTTGGGCACAGAAAGCCTCTGTCCCCTCTAGTGACAAGCCAGCAGGTGTCAGAGACTCAGTGAGAAAGCCAGGCTGATGGAGGGGATGCAGGATTTTTATGGAAGCACCCTGGATCCCCCAGAAATCTCCCAGTCTGATGAAAGACTCCCTTTCCATGACAGTCCTAGGACCTCTTGTGATAGATCTGAGAGGTCTCAGGACTAACACTGACAGCTCCGTTGCTTTGGGAATTCTGACTCCCTTCTAATCATCTCCCTTCGTGACAGTGGCCTGTCAAACAAAGGTTCTCTTCTCTTTTCTGTTTCCCCTCTCCACCTTTGGGTTTTTTGGACAAGTTATCATGGTAACACACTACCTGAGGCCAGGCTGGGTCATGGCCACTGTTACTTTAACAAAGTCACCACTCAGTTTATACCTGCCTAGCTCAGTTCTTCACATCCCTTTTCAGCTATCACTTTCCTTTGGCATAAAAGCTCTGCTTGTACGGCTCTGGGTAAGTTTGAGGGGATTTGGTATCAAATGAAAGAGATTGTTTAGAGATTATATTATGAGATTATTTATATTACTGATATTTCCTAATGCTATTGGGAGTGCTTTCAGTCTTCAGTTCCCTCTTAGTGTTTGACCTTTGAATACAGGCCTTAAATTTCACCAGAATTGGGGGTTAGGGATGCCCACAGTGTGAATGTACAGTGAAACAACACACCTTGAGGTGCCTCCAGTAACTAATCGGCTCACCATGTTCTGAAGAGAGGCAGAGCATGGTGTGTTTCCTTCACCTTGTTCAAATTGTCACTACCAGCACCTAGCAATTCTCTTCTGTCACCCTAATCCATCACAATATTTCAGTGGGATGGAGAATGGCAGGCAATAAAATGTCTCCTGGAATATAAATCGACTCCTAATTTGTTTTTCTCTAAGCCATTATTTCTTGTGTGATGGTCTTCTCCCAGGTGTTTCAGGCCTGTCAATCAGTTGCTGCAGGCACTTGTTTTCCTTTCCCAGGTTGTGCTATCTCTGGACCTGGCAGTAACAGAGTGAAACACCCAGCAGCTGTAATCCCATGTTAAAACCAGACAAAATTCAAAGCTTGTCACAAACAGAATCTGAAACACAAACTGCATTAGCAGAAGGGCAAAGTGTTCTCCACCAGGAGCTAGTTCAGTTCCCTGGGTGTTGATGGAAGAGTGCTCTGAGCTTCCTGATCACTAGTGGAAAATTAGTTGCTGTGAGACGTTGACTGATGGAATAGGAACGTCTGTGCTTTCCATGTCACAGTGGAGTATTTTGGGAGAGTAACAAGAACTTCTGTGCTCCAGTGTGCTCTCTGCATCTGTGTTACAGATATTTGCCTCATAGGTGTGTTTTCTGTGCTACTTCTGCTGGAAGTTCTATTTAGTCTTTGCTCATATCCTGAAGGCTGACAGAACAAGCTCCCTGACTGATTGATTTCCAGGTAATCAGCTTGTCTGAGAGGGATTGATTAGTTCTGCTTCATCTGTGGGCAGGTCTCAGAAGATCCTTTTCTTAACAACACAGAGCACTCAGAGAGCCACCAATGCTCCTGCACTGACTTCAGTCATAGGGAATTCTGTGGTACCATGGGCTATCTCATTATCAAATTGAGATGGACAGAACTGGACTGTAGTGCTTAAAAATATGAGTCATAAACCCCCAAAACTCACTAGGTTATGTAATAAGAATAAAATAAATACACTGGCATACAGTGAAGAAAACTAAATCTGGCTGGTTGCCAATTTACCATATTAATTTTTAGTTGGCTGTTTTCTAAGCAGTGCCCAGTTAATATTCTATGCAACGCTTATGTGAGGTGTCTGGGTCGCTGTCTGTACTGACAACACCAAATCATCTCTCTTTCTACTGTTTTCACTGCCCTTGGGTACAAGGGTCTATCAACTGGACCCTCCTTCCTGACTGTGAATACCTAAGCCACAGGATGTACCTTTTCAAAGTTCACAATAAATGAACAATAATTTACTATATCAGTGAAAACGATTTCTAATCAATGTTAACAGGTTTCAAACTAGTTGAAAAATTAAGGGCTGGGGTTTGCTGAGGGTTAGGGTCAATATGTTATTATATATTTATTACTGTTTATACTTCTCATTTGATATACAGTGCATCACCATCTGAACAAATCTGCTTCAATTTGACAGCTGGGCGTTTTAGTGTACATATAAGTGTTCCGACAAATTGTCTCATACAAAGGCAATGCTGGCAGTTGCCAGGTGTTTTTCTCCAGCTAGAAGTACTAACAAATTCTATTTCTTTCCATTCTGGGTAAAGCCTACAGCCAGTAAAAGGCTGCATTTTTTCCTGTAACACCTTTTTGCTTTTGAAGCCCAAGAGAAACAGCCAGTCATTTGTTCAGGTCAGTTCTATTTCAGTGTGCTTTACTTGAACTTAATGTGGCAAAGGAGTAGAGAAAAAAGTACATGTCCCTTGAATTATTTTAGTGCTCTGAGATGAGTGAAAGTAAGACAGAAGCCATGGCACATTGCATCTGGTGAAATAATGTTCAATTTATTACAGCATTTTAAATCCTCCCTACTGCACTACTAACATTGACCCTGAGGGTACCCTTGCCAGCTTTGCCCTGCCACCAGGAAGGCCATCATATTCTAGAAACATCCATCTCATCCCCTGCCTAGTGCATACCAGGCTTGCCCAGTAGAATGGCAATTTGGCACTTTAGCTGAAATCCCTCCCTTCAGTTTGATATTATGTAATAATGGATAGATATATTGCATAAAATATAATACTTAATAAAAGAAAACCCAACCCTAACTTATCAAAACTGAGTCCAAATAACAATTAGGAAGCAACAGCCCACTGCTGTGAAACTGATCATTAGCTCTCCATCATTGCTTTGAATATGTGGGCATCATATTTTTATTTAAACAATGTGCCAGCAGCAGGCTGTGCTAAAATGCATAACCATCAGCTGCAACAGCTTCTCTGGCTTGTTATGCATAAATTGCAGTAATTCCAGCTGCTTTCTTACTCCACTGTGTATCAAACACCTCAGCTTTGCTTTTGTATGTTTTAGGGAAAAGATGAGAGATGATAGATACTGTTAGTACTCATTGAAATGTTTTTTGTAGGCAAACAGACATCCCTGCCTTGGGGATTGTCTTGGGGATTTTAGAATCTTACCTTATCTGTGTGGAGATTAACACAAAAAAGAATCTCTTCATCTTTTTTACAGTTTTGGGCTGCTTTTAGAAATCTAGGCAAACTTGCATATGTAGACTCAAGGAGCCATAAAGAGATTACTGCTGTTTGTGATGTGAAGAGAGTTCCTTCTTTTTATCTGTTTCTGAAAAGTCAAGTTACTTTTCTAATTCTAGACTTTGCTACTGGCTGTGAGAGGGGTTTATTCGGGAACCTCGATGGTTCCTGGTGCTTGCCACATTGTACCAATCTACACTCTTCATCTTCAGGCCCCTGTCAAAGCCAGCACGCAGCAATCCAGTTTGTCACAGCCACTGCAGTAGCTCTTTCCTCTTCCTTCTATCAGAGAATATCTTCTAAAAGTTCTTGCAGAAATATTTTCATTCTGAATTAAGAGTGGAATTTCAAGTTCCCCCCCTGCCTTTGGCTTTGTGACCAGATGAGTTTGTAGAGGTTCTGATTTCTGAGTTCTTGTGAGCTTCCCATGAAAACATTTGCATTTTCAACTCACCCCTTGGGAAAATACAGCTCCTGCTTCAGCCTGCTGGGGTGGGGTGCTGAAAGCAGTACCAGCAAAACAAGTGACAGAGTACAAGAGAAAGCACAAATGTTGCTGAGGTGGCTTACTTAGCATGACCAGTATGAACTTTTGGTATTTACATTAATGTTTACAATTAATTTTTTCCTAACCTCCTGCTCAGCCCTTCAGGTGAAAGGCTGACGTTGCACTCTGGAAGCTGATACTGCTGGGCTTGATTAGATTATAGGGAAAGGAGATTTTCCATCTTCCCATACCTCATACCAATTAAGATTAGGAGCCTCATGGTAGATTGAAATCTCATTATTCCACAAACATCATTAAGATCGTATGTATTTCTGTTTTGCTGTAGAAAGCAGTCTAAAAAGAAGCAGTTATAATAATAGGGATGAAATTTTAAAGATTAATTGGGATAATGAAGGAGATACTAGGAGCACCATGAAGGCTAACACCTAATGTACCATTGAACAGAGCTTGCTTTCAATTTTATTTTAGTAACTCAATGATAAAAACTTCTAATCTTATAGTAACTCATTGATATCCTCTTTGTATTGACTTTTTTTTTTTTGCTCTTATGCTTTTGATTGCTGTCTGAAGTCCTTCTGTAAAAAAAGGTACCTGAGGTCATTGTTTTCTTCCAAATGTTATCAAAAGTGGTAGGGAATATACCTGACAGACCTCTTTGTGGGATGTTTATATGCCTTGAATGCATAGCTAGTATATGTGAACATAAAGAGACTGATTAGGATCCATTCTGCAAGTACAGAATTCATAATATATGATGGAGGAAAGGGGGATGAGGATGGAGAGAAGGTGTAATTAATTCCTAATTATTAGAAATATTGCAGGTTTGTAGCCTGAGCTGATAACAAGAATAATACCAGAGATGATGTATATGTTTTTGCAGACCAGTGCTACCTGTAAATTAAATTACCTGTGGCTCCAGTTCCTGTGCCTTTCTTAATTGGACTGCCAGTCAGACCCCTCTTTATCAGCTGTGATAGGTTTGAAATGTATACATGCAAATTTAAAACTGAGATGAGATGTATTAATTTCATATTGATTTCCATTTTCGACCTAAGCTTCCGTTGAACCCTAAAACATTTATCATTGTAATAATTACAAATTGAAAAGATTGTTATTTACTGTCCTTAGGTACTATAAGATAATCTTTCTGTTTTAAGCAATGTTATATTTCATATCTAAAGTTCTTGCACCACATAAATGGCCTTAAGCATCATCTAATGGAAAGGTCTCCATTTTGGTTTTTTTGGTGCTTCTGAGTTATCAAATTCATCTTCCTGTCTCATTTTACCTGGGAGACTGATCCCCACCTTGCTACAACCTCCTTTCATGGGATTGTAAAGAGTGAAAAGGTCTCCCCTGAGCCTCCTTTTCTCCAGGCTGAACACTCCCAGCTCCCTCAGCCACGTCTCATATGACTGACTCTCTGTAAATATTTTTTTATTACCAAATAAAATTAATGTAGTTTTGTGTATATATTTCAATATCATGTATCTATCTTTCTAAAGCTAAACATCTGTTTCTATGTTGCTTTTTAGAGTGATTGAAAATGTTCATGGCAAGTGTAGTTACATTATTGTAGCTGAGTTTAACAGAGTGGCTGTTTGTCTCACTTGAGTTTTCTGTTCAAAAATTAGCCTATAAAATAAAAAAGATGCCAAGTGGTACAGTCCATTGTTGCTTTTTAGGTGAATACACATTCCTGAATTTTACAGTTCCAAATACTGAATGAAGGCAGCAGTATCTCATTTACTGTCAGAATTGTAGCTCCTGACCTTTGTCTCGCAGTCATTTTGCTCACAGTATGATAAAGGTGAATGTAAGTGAAGGAAAAAGGTGAAAATTGACCACATACAAGCAATGTGCCACCCCCAGGTGTGAAATAAATGTAATGTTAACTGCTATAAGACTGGGACACAACCAGAGTCCATAGATCAGGGAGTGAGCTGTAGCTCTCTTGCTTCCTGTCATGTGTCCACACCTCTGCTAGAACAGAGATATTTATCAACTCAAAAGCTCTCTGTCCTGAGCACTTCTTAATGAGTGTTTCAAAGCTGGAGTTAAACTTTACCAGAATTAAATTCACAATCTGATGAGGAAGGGCAATGCAGCGTCAGTAGTTGGCATTTTTGTGGACTGTGTAATCCTAATTCTAAATTTTATTTTTCTTATGATTGAGGGATTATTCCAAACATGTCTAATCATTGGTCAGATATCTAAAATGATATATAAAATTTGTTGCTTATATAAAAACTTATATAAAAAGTTTTTTTAAGTGTGTGATTGCCCTGAAATGTTAACCAAAACCACATATGCCTATTAAAAACTTTAAACATTTTTCTTTCAGAATGAAAGATGTCATGTGAATTTACATACTTAAAAATGGCAGGATACCATATCCACACTGTCCTACTAAGGTGATGCTATAATGTCTAAAAAACTAATTTTTGAGCTAAACAGTCTGTAGTTAAGAGGTCAGTTTCATGCCAAATCTGTATGATGGTATGCTTGCAGCTGTGAAGAAAAGTGGGAAAAAAAAGAATGAAGTAAATTCAGTTGTGGGATGACCTTATGATGCTGTTTTGGGGTGTTTGGCTCCTCATTTAAAGAGCTACAGCCCCTCCTGGCCTGTGGCATGTGAGGGCCTGGCACCTGTAGTTCAGGGTGATGAACTGCTAGAAAATCTTGAGCAAGTCTCACTGACGTCTCTGAGCTTAAAGCTTTGGTTGGGATTTTTCAGAATGGGGATAATGTCATTTTCTTCATTTGGAAAATACTTAACACTGTATCCAGTATAGTTGGAAAGAAGAAATAAGCCTCTCTGGTACTTTTTCAGCACTTTTGGGAAAGATTCAGCTTTTATGCAGATTTAATATGTTTTTATAGTAATACCTATCTGTGTTCTTAAGCTCAAATTTCTCTGTCAATACTAAAAGTCTTATTGACGGGAACACTTTTCCTATCAACCTGATTATTTGAGAATTCATGTTAAAGTCATGGTTTATCTCTGTGAAATTCTTGTGAAATATCAGTGTGTTCAGTAGAAATACTTAACTCTGATTCTCGTCATCAATCATGTGAAACATTCCAGACACAAGAATTGAAGATTTATCCCACATAACTACTTCAGTGAAACACAAATTAGAAACCTGTTCAGCTAAAGGGCACCTTCATGATTTTTGCTTTCTTTAAATGGGGTTTGATGGGGTTGCATCATGAAAGGATTTATTCCTAGAAGGCCAGTAGGTGAATATTTGAGACAGTGGTCAGGGTTTTCCCTTGGATTACCAAGGCATTGCCTATAATGTGAAATTCACATTAATCTGAATTTATGATGGGTTGGGAGAGGTTGGCAATGTTTGCTTATTAAATAAAAAACCAATCAAACAAAAAGCCCAACAAAACAAACCAAAATAAACCAGGAATGTTGGTGTTACCTGTACCTGTGTAAATACAATTCAATTGTTAGTGTAATTTGGGGCTAAGTACTGCACGTGATTCTATGTGGATGTGAGGAAAAGGAAAACTTGAATGAACTAATTACAGAATTTTGTGTTGGTTCCATGGCAAAATAGGTATTTGAATACTGTGTTAGTTGCTGACATAAATCACAGAATTTTTATTCACAAGTACCACATTGTGTTAGTCCTGTGTCTTAAAGCAATGATAGAATAGACTAAGATTACATAAAATTGAATACAGTAATGTAGACAAAGAGATGGGTTGAAAATAACTTTTAATAACCAAGATATTTTGCCTGTGAGCTTTTGGGTGTTCAGAGATGATACAAAAGAATATTGTCTTTGGTTCTCACAGAGGCTTGAGTATTTTATTTCCAATGGTAAGTCAGAACTGGGAGTCACTAATCATGTTTGGTGTCTTTAAAAATGAAGCTTGTTAGCCTTTCTGCAAACACATCCAAAAGGACTCTATTTCAAAGGCCAAATGCCTCATTTTATAAGAACATTTCAGCATTTTTTGCATATGAATCACCCAACTTTACAACTACCTGTCTGTTTTGGGGCATTTAAATACTCCTCATGATTACAGTAATTTTGTCTGTGTCCCCAAACTCCTGATTTGTACGTGCAAATAAAGCAGGGCCTTAAATAAATCACACATTCAAATCTGTATCTGAATGTGCAATCTTGGTAACCATAGTTAAAAATGCAAGCATTATTTTAAGCCTCTCCTTTTCAATATTGGGTTATTTGAAGTATTTTTTAAAGTGGGTTAGATTGTTTTCTCATTGCTATTGCTTCTTGCTAATTATATTAATGTAAAAGAGACAGTTACACAGAGAAGAAAAAATTGCATAACTTTAGCTGATCTATTATCAGCTAATAATTGCTGTAGTGAAAGCAGTGACCCTCGAAAAATTTAGTTTTCAATCTTAAGCCATTAAAAACTGCAATGTTATAATAAGGCCATAACAAGAAACTCTGACCTTGTAAATAGAGACTGCACTGTACTTCAGATTTTTATTGTTAATAACTGCCTGTAAGGATATTCCATTCCTTCAAGGCGTGCCTTCTCTAGAAAGTTTTGGTCTTTGTCAAAAGTGGAAACAGCCTCAGAAAAAAAAATTGGTTCTAAAAAAACCCCACATGCAAAGCAAAGTGAATAATGGCTGTCATAGGAATTAATTAACCCAGGCTAGCAGATTAAATTGTTATGGATAGAGAAAAGTGCATCTGCAGATTCCAAGGGACTGTTATTGCACAGGAAAAAGAGAAATCTGTGACTAACTACTTATCATATGTTCAGAGCTGAAAACAGAAAGGTTTCACATGCTAGAGGGAAGAAGAAAAAGAAAAAATGGGGAGGGGCATAACAGAAACTACATTTTATGATGCCAATAGAAGGGACAGAGAGGGGGAATAACACATATATGACAGCATTTGATATAATATATACAATAAGGATATAATATGATTGACACACTGCTCTCCATAGATGACCAGTTTTTGTGTATATATATATATGGTACAGAGGCACTTTAAAGCTTTCTAATAGTGGGAGGTATTTTTCTAGCATTTGGTTGTCATGTTCAGACCAGGAGATGATGATTCTGTAACTCCTGTATCTGTTCTCACCAACAGATACAGGAGACAGATAATGTGCAAAGGAATTAGCCACAAAATGGATCTGATCTATTCAGACCATTTTTTTTCCTCTTGCAGAAAGAAGTATTTGGTATGGTCTAACGCCTGTTTGCAGTGTCTTCTAATAAGTTAGTCCTCAGCTGTACACAGGATCTGTGAAAAGAAAAGCTGGGCATTAATTCCTCTTGAGATAATGAGAAAGTCCAACAAACACAGGTTCCTTCTGTAGTTACAGTAAATGATATTTCTTGTTGCTGCGTTCACTACAGTGTTGAGAAACTTATTACACTACTGCCTTATCCCTCCCCCTCAAAAGTCCTTCCAGCTAATTTCAGCAATGGAACATTGATTCAAAAGTAAAAAAGAACAATGAAATAAAGCATTACTGATATTATACTTTAAAATAAAGATTTTTCACAGCTACTGTGGACAGATTTGAGAACTCAGTGAGTAAGTTCTGCATTGCCCTGAAGTGTTCTCAGGGCTACATTTCTCCTTTTCTGTTTAAAGGTGATTACTAGAGATGCTGAAGATGGCTGCTTGCAGCTGTAATCATCTTTTCCTTCCATTCTTTTCCTGCAGACCTTCTTGATCCCAGGAGTATGCACTGATATATTGCAGGAATAGATACTGCCCTTCTTTTTCTCTTCTGTCATGAGCCTTGATTAGCATTTCTATTGTGTGCCCTAATTAGCCTGACTGATTCCTTTCATTCACTATCTTACTCAATGATGCTGCTTTAAAAATTATGCAGTGTAGAAAACAGTATTTTTACTGTCTCCTTTAAGGGTTTGTGAAATCCGTTTAATTTTTCTTTTTCTATGAGGCCTATCCATAAAATATCAACAGAAATTAAGATTAATTTATTTGGGTGTGGAGCAGTGCATTTGAGTATTTGTAGTTCCCACCTCAACCAATTTGTTGGACTTCAGGGATCCCCACCACAGAGTCAGCAGCACAAATCAGTGAAGGTGCGTCCTGTTGGTTTTGTCTCTTCTTCCATCCCTGATAAAGTACCTCAGTCTTGCAACCATTTTTGTCACTTGGCACTTCTGTGAGACTTTAGGGAGTATGTGAACTAAAAACACACAAAATTGCTGTAAGTTGCAATATAGCAACTTTTTCTTCTTAAAAAAAAATCTTTTGATTCATGACTACATTTTATAAAACATGCTGTGTAGCCTGTGTTATGAACAGGGTTTTTTATGGATATTATCTTTATCTGGATTTCAGAACTTGGTATTTAATTGAAATGAACCTCTTTTCAGCGGCTTATTTTGCTAGTTTTGTATTGCTTTATTGTATTCATTGGAACACTAATTTCCTAGTTCTGTAGTCAGTGGAACACCCTTACATGCCATCTACCTGTTGCAATAGTAAATTTTATTTACTTTATTAGTCTGGAAAAAAATAATTCACCTAGTTCTAAAAATTAAATGAAAAATAGTTTTATCAGGATTGAAAATGTTTTCCATTTCTTTCTTTGAATAGTAACTATGCATTTAGAATCATATTCTTAAATTCTGGTCTAGTGTCTAGGATGCTCCGTTTTGTTTTTAGGTTGTTGTGGGTTTTTTTGTAGTACAAAAATGAGTCTGTGCAGAAGAGCATTCACCTGGGCTGTGCACAGCCCCCAGCTGTGTTGTTGGGGCACAAGCTGTTGGATTGTATCTAGTATGACAGGCAGTGATAAAATTAATATAATTAATGTCTTGTCTGTGTGTATTTTTTGGATAAACCTCCGATTCTTTTAGAACATCTTATGTGACCTGAATAATTATTCAAGTTATTATATTGAAACTAGTGTTTTATACAGAAAAGGCTGCACTGATGTGAATTAAAAATACTGTTTGATAGGTGGAAATTATCTCCTTTGTCATTTCTTCTAATAATTTTCATTTTAAAACGTCCATAGAATATTGAAATGTGACAATGACAGAAAAGTCACTGGGGGAAAAAAACAGCACAAAGAGGAAGAACATTTAATTTCATTTATGTGTCGGGATTATGTAGTCAAATTTGAAGAAGCAGCCTTATACCTGCCTCTTTTTGTCTCCTCTGCCTTGTTCCTCTGTAAAGCCAAGGGTTTGAGTAATGCTCCTATCAGTTCTCCATATCTAAGAATAGAAATATTAGAGAGCAGAGATATTGGCAAGAGAAGAGATTGATTGCAGCATATGAACACAGATGCATTTCAGTGCAGACCATAGCACCCAGAAATATTACTCTTCAACTTTATTGCAAACAAAAAAGAGAAATCAGTCTATTGTCCCCCAAAGTTGGGTCATTTTGTCATTAAATTTTCTCAGGGTGTCACCTGTCCCCTTCTTACTCTCTGTAGGAACTAAATCAAACTAGAGCTTTGCTTTCTTGGTACCATGATGTCTTTTATTTTTATAGTTTGAACTGAAAGCATGTTTGATAATTTATCATCTGTGGTGGCTGGCTTTCCTCCACTGGATTCTTCCTCTGATTTCTAGCAACTCATTCTGCACGGTCTCACTATCAGTTTGAACATGACCCAAAGTGAATCCCCCTCACAGTCATTCATGACCTGAATAAAACAAGAATCATGTCAGAAAGATGAGATTATGTAACCAGATAGTACTCACATTCAAAGGTTGTCCTCATAGCTTTATTGTCCTAATTCTGTAATATCCTAATCTTGATTTTGTGATTGCATTCTGCCCTTTTTAATATAGAGCATCCAACTTTCATTGCTTTCTTTTTTCATGTTCTTTTCTATCTTTTCTAGATGCTTCTACTAAAATATAAATTGGTTAAAGTAATATCATAGTTCCTTCTTTCTGCACTTTGGTAGAATAGAACAAGCCTTATAGGATTGCCCTTTTAATAAAGTGATCAGATAGCGAGAGGTAAGAGGGCTTGAAAATTGAAATCATTCAGAATATAACTAATATGGAAGATATCAGTCTCACAGGGCATTAGTGGGATCCAGTAAGCAAAGTTAAAAAATGTATGAGATGGAAATGCATAACAAAGTGTGTGATTCAGAAAGATTAAAACACCTCTTCCACAGCTACTGATGGTTGCCATTCATTGCTAATGACAACAGAGTCTGCTTTGATTTGATTTGATTGATGGTTCTCAGCAAGCTATAAAAGTTCCATTTTCATGACAAATGCCTTCCCACCCACAGACCAACAGTGTCAGACATACCTAGAAGTTGTTCCTAAGTCTCCTTTGAACTCATCTCACATCAATGAACACTGTAGTGATCAGTTCAGATGTTATAAAACTGAAGCAACTGAAAACTGGAATCTTGGACAATGATGTGCTCTCACAGACCGGTGAAAATGCTGCTTTTTTAAAAAAAGGTTTTATGACTAGTCAGATGACCACTGGGTAGGCCTTTTCTGGGTTTTATCTCCATATGTTACATGCCTGAGGCTGGGGAAGAACTTAATGGCTGGAGCAGCCTTGAGCAGTAAAGACTCTTTTGCAAGAGAGCCCACAGTTGTGTTTTGGAGTGATGGAGCCGTGGCCTTATTTACTGGACTGGGCAATTCAAAAGAATTGAAAATGCTGCTCCTTCCAGCACGAGGTGAAGCCTTTCCTCCTCAGTGCCCAAATAATGCCAGGACACCAGGCCCCATGTCCCGCCAGCCTGGGCTGAGGGCACCCCTTGGCCACATTCCTGGGGTTGGGAATGTGTCCCGTTCCCCAGGTGGGGCTCAGCGAGGCCTGGCTTTCTCTACAATTGCCATAGGATAGATCCAGACATCGTTTGAGGTTTTGGGGGCTCCATGGTAGAACCTGTCCCCCCACCATGGGCCCTGCAGCGTGGGCTGGGCCGGGGTGGTGGTGCACAGGTGGCCATGGATCAAACAAACAAAACTAAATCCCACCTCTTCAACTCTAAAGAAGGAAAATCATATTAATTACAAAAACTTCTGTAGTTTCCAAAACTCACAGTCAATTCCTGGTGAAGCTGCAGCAAAGCACATTTATAAATGTTTTATCTTTTATGAAGCCAATTAAATTATCAGTGTTTCTCTGCCTAGCCGCTTATATTTCATTGGGAGTTTTCCCAAGCTTGTGATCATTTTGGGGCTTTCACCTTATGTTATTTTATCTTGTTTATGAAGTGCTGTTTTTTGTTTGGAAGTATCAATAATCATGATTGTGAGACTCTGCATTTGGGTAAGGAGTGAGGTGTTAATACCTTTGTAAACATCTCAATTGAAAAGCTTCCCTGATATCCCTGTAGCCACAGAATTTTGGTACATACTTGACTTAAGGGGTAGATGTACTTGAGTTGACTTCAAAAGAAAATTATCTACCTTAATTAATTTATTTTTTCCCTTAATCTTTTCCATAAGCATGTATGTGCTTTCTTTTAAAAGACTTAGCACATCAAAAACATAATTGCTTTAAATGCAATAGATACTACCATTTCAGAGTAAAACATTTGCTTTTTGTTTTAATTGGAAATGAATCTTCCCCTTGAGTTTTATTTTGAAATAGTGAAGTTCTTGAATTTTAGACAGAATATTGCTCTCAAAAGAGAATGCTGTTTCTTTTGATCCAAAGTGATTTGCTGTTTGGGGGACAGAAGGGAAGAAGGAATGATTTCTGAACTGACAGACATGAATTTCAGAAGTAATGAGGATTTTAAAGAGCACTCATTTTGTTTTGAATGAAACTGTAATCTTGAATTGTCAGCTCTTTAGTCACAAATGTCACATAGGAAATAAAGCAAGAATTTAATATTTATCACGGCAGAATTTGGACATGAGAAGATAAGGAGGGAGCAGGCAGGCGTAACACCCTTCCCCTAATTTTGCCTTACCTCCTCTCTCCCTTCCAGCAAAGCTAAGAGGAGTCAATGCCTCCAGCCTGTATCTACAGTGCTGCCTTCTTTCCTGCACCAAACCTGCTGCCTTTCCAATCAGTGGAAAATTTCCACTCACTATAATCACAATTGCATCAGACCAGTAGCCTACTTTCAAGGGGAAAATCCCTGCTGTTGCCACCCCTTTTATGTCTAACGCCAGAAATCCCTTTTTTTTTTTTTTTTTTCCAGTCAGTGACAGCAGGGCAGGATACCTCCCTAATGTCTATTCAGCAAAGTCAGAACAACACACTGGGAGAACTGCTGAAATTGCTGGGTCAAAATTAAGCTCTTGAAATTGCATTTGAAAAATTGGCACTTGGGTTCTGAGAGGCAATCAAGTGTTATCTTTTTCAGTGTCATCTCACTCCTTTTCATTCAGCTGCTACTGAAACTGCTTTTATATGAAGAAAAGCCTTCGGAATCAAAAAAAAAAAAACTGTGTATCGTGCTATCAGTGAGTTAATACTTTTTAATAACTATTAATATGAACTGACACTGAATCCATTAAATGCACCCTTGGAAGTGCTTTTTAAAAACACCTAATTTAAAATCTTTTTGTATCTTATTACAAGAAAAGGAAGTACTGCCTATTTCCTCTAGCATTGTAAAGAAAATAGTCTTGAATATGTCAAAGTGAGAAAAAGCCACGTGGAACCTCAAAATTGTATTTATATTGCTGGTTTCCATTGTACCACTGGAGGAGTCAGGAGGAAAAGAAGTATAAAATCTGTGTATCTGAGTTGCTCTTTCATTTTTAATGTTTTCATAAGGGGAAGCCAGAAGACAGTAACTGCAACACATGCTGGCATGTTCAAATGTGGTAGCTGGCAGGAAAAGAAAGAAATCTCTGTTTAAATGTGTGTGATGAAGTCTGAGGATGATTTTAAAATAATATCTCAGAATGCGTGCCTGACAGATCTGGGATAAGATTTATTTTAATTACTTGTTTCTGCTTTAAAGGCCAGCACAAAAAGTCTTGTGAGCTTGTGCTGTGGTTAAGAACAGCAGGGACCCCAGCTCCCGGTAACTGGGGAAGAGATGAACTCTGAGCATCCCCAACATTCCCTGTCCCAAGGCTGGCTGCTGTCCAGGTTGTTTCCTAATACAATCAGGATAGCCTCAGGCTTGTGCAGGTTTGTGCTGGAGGGTGTCAGTGTCTCCTTCCTTCATCTCTTCCTTCATCCCTTCCTCCTCCTCCAGCCTCTCATGCCTGCAGGGGCCAGCTGATGTGGCTCTGCTGTCAGAGGTTTCTTGGGGTGCTGTAGGCAAGTCAGACCCAGCCATAAATATTTGAGGATGTCATCCCTGTCCCATCAAGGAGTTGTGGGGGAAAATATATTAGGTATTGCAAGTTGTCCACTACTTCAATGAGGAAGCTGTATAAACAGCTCTGGCACATAAGAAGCTCTCTCACTCTTTTTGGTTAATACATGTACATGAAACATAGATAATGTGTAGTGATAGTAGTAAAGTTGTTTAGAGACAAGTTCAAGCAGCACTGAGGACTGAATAAAAATTGGGAAGTTAATATTTCTTAACATTTCCCCATTACACACCAAGAACAGAAGGTTTTTTTTCTTGAAGTCCATATGCCAAGAGTTGTATCATCAAAGCATCTATATCTAGATTGGAAAGGAAAGAAGGAGCATTATTACTGCTTGGAACAGATTTCATTTATGACCAAAATTTTCTTCTATTAATGGAACCTATCTGCTTACTTTGCAGCTTGCAGGCCTGGATTCTATAAAGCATTTGCTGGAAATGTGAAGTGCTCCAAGTGCCCTCCACACAGTTTGACTCACATAGAAGCAACTTCTGTCTGTCAGTGTGAGAAAGGTTATTTCAGAGCTGAGAAGGACCCACCAACTATGGCATGTACCCGTAAGTCTGATCATTACCAGTGTCTACAATTCTGTTGCCTCATTCATCTGGTTTTGTATTGAAAAAAAAAACCCAAAAACTATGAGTTTTGAAGAATTCCATTCATGTTAATCAAAAGAGATTTTTAAAATCAAAATTCAAATAGCATATTTCTGCTTAGTGTCTAGCTAACCCTAAACATACCACTGTTTCTTAGTTTGGTGACTTTTGAATTTGTAATTCCGAGATATCATAGGAGGAAGTATAATTATTGTCATATAGATAACAATGTGGTGTTTTCACTACCAATAATGTGCATCTTATATACTTGAAAATTTGCTGGCAGAAAAACTTTCAAACAACTGGAGTCATGTAAAGAAAAAAACCCTGATATACCATGCTCTGCTATCTCCTTAGATTTAAATGAAAAGTGTAAGACAAATATAATCCCCACAAAATAAAATAAAAACTAAACACTGTTAAAAAGACAGGAAAATAATTTTTAAAACAGAAAACAAAATATCCAATCAGAATTAGATATAATTAAAACCTCTAGCACCATCATCTTCTTTTAACAGAAATTTATTCCTTTTTATGCAACTGTGAGAATGAAAATTCGTTAGATTTTTTGATGAATTTTAGAATACATAATTTTCTGATTTTTGGCTAACCTAAATTTATCCTTAAGACAAACTTGATGTCTAGCAATCTGGGGGAAGAAATTCAAAGATATTTTTATTACTTGGATCAATGGTTTTATGTCTAGGAATACATAGCAAACGTTTCTTACCACTTAATAAATGTCTTCTAGATTTTCATTCACAGTTCGTTACTCACTGGGATTAATTTATTGATTGTAAAGCAACTATATCTGTTTATTCCCAAAACTAGGAAGAAACAGCAGTATTTAAAAATATGTGGGTGAAATATTATATTTTATTAGGCTATTAAAATCACTTATTTGATAAAGGTGATTAAAGACCCTGCAGAATCCTCTAAGCCAGTTTTCGGTATAACACTTCATAAATTCTTTTGGTGGAGATTTTCATCTTGGTACTTTCTGTGCCACAGTTAAGAAAATTCTGGAACAACATGTTAAATTCATGAAGTATTTCAACAGATTAAGTACACAAAATTTTTGAGAGCTAAAGCCCTAAAGACAAAGGGCTCTTGCAATAACCATCAGTGCATAAGGGTGTTTTGGGGTGTTTTATGCAGCATCACATAAAAATAACAGAGCTGACTAAACTGAGGTACTTCCTCTGCTTATGCTGGTTTTTCCAATGCCATTAGATTGGGCAAATTTGGAATAGACCTGATAATTTAAAACTGATTTACAAATGCATAGACACTATGAGGTCATTACCGAAACCAAGACATTGTCCATCCACCGCATGAGGGTGATGGCCCTTAAAAAGACACTTCTCAGACCCAAGGCAGAGATTTATGTAATCCAACCAGAGTGTTTTCAGAGGGGAAGGTTAGTCCCAGCCTCTGGATACCTCAGGGGCTCAGAGTTCAGAGAGTGACCCCCCAGACCCAGCTCACTCTGGAGTACAGCACGTAGGCCTGGCATTTAGCATGAAGTATGTGAGAGAGAACACAGTGTCCTTTCAGCGTCATTTTCCCCCAGGAAAATGGTGATTACAGATAATTCCACTCAAATCAGTGCTTCAAGCATAGGCCATTAAAAACTTACCCCCAGAACCAACACATCCCAAGTGTTCTTGACCCTTTTATGCTTGGGAAGAGGGTTTCACTCATACATTATGCAGATGTGGCTCTATATTATTTATCAGTCATTGATTTTTCATCACTGAAAGAGAGTTCTTTGAAAAAATTACTCAAACGTGGCATTATGATTCCATAATTACCTTTCAGGGTACAATTTTAAGCCCTGATACCCTGATATGTTGATAAGGTAGGGAGGAGCATGAGAGCCGTGTGGCATCAGAGTGCAGTTATTTCAACACCCTGCTGATTTCTCAACAGATGTGCAGAGTGCAGAGAGCTGCTTTGGGTGAAAATTGTCAGGAAAACTTGGTGCCAGACCCCCACATTCCTACTGAGGATGTCAGCCAAAGTAACTGAGTGAGTTGAGGCAGGGCACAACAGGATATCAGTGCCTCCTCTCACCTCAGCTTGGGAGAAGGAAGAAATAAAGGAGACAGTGCAGCACATTCTGGTAGCTTGGTTCAGTGTCACCATGCATTGTCTCCCATTCAGCCCAGATGCAGGGTATCAGTACTTTGCTGATTGTCACAGCAGATGTATTCTTCTTACACCTACAATGATGATTATTTCAGTAATTGTCAGCTCTGCAAATGACACTGAAGCTCTTGACAGGCAGACTGTGTTCTTATCTTGCAAATCAGCAGTAATGAAGAGTCTTCAGGCCAAATTATTCCCTAAGTGATGTTTTTAGCCCCACTGCTTTCAAATTAGTCTCTCAGTTATTAAAATTGTGTTTCTGTCATAAATACAACCTCACTCATCTGTGCAGATGTGGCTAATTTAAATTTAATAAATAAAGATACAGATATGAGTGGACTTTAGATTGTTCCAAAAAGTTGGAAGGTTTTAGGAAAATTAAGAACTTTGACTAAATAAACAGAAAATGCTGTGCAGAAATGAAACACTATTTTTACATAACCACCTTTAGGAAAGATCTGCATTTTCCATATTTATTTTCAGATTTCTATCTTGACATAAGAGATATGACATAAGAAACAGAAATTTGTCTTGGGGCTTTTGAAGGGAAAGATATTCTTAAATGAAACAGAATGAACAGGGGATTCCCTTTACAAATGTCTTAATGTTCTAACATTTTGACTGACTTTATTGATGCCCATTTTATTTGCTCCCCCATGTCCTGCAAGGTAATATGCCTAAGAAAGGTAAATGAGATATTTTGTTCCCTCTTTTCATTCCTGTATGGGGTTCGGCAGTATTCCTCACTCCAGAACTGTTCCTCAGTACTGGGAAACTTGCACATGCATCATTATGGGAAAAAACCCACCTTGACAGGCATCCACTTCTTTCAAGATGAGCTTCAAATCCACTTTGATTAATTCTGTGAAAGTACTGTGTGCTTTTACAAAATTGCACAGCTCCCATTTTTACTTTATGTAGCTGCATTTTGTTAAAGGACAGCGTTCACTTTGCGGAACGCCATAATAGAAACCTAATTTCAATAAGAGGAATGAAAATTACATTAGAATATATTGTTAATCTCCTTTTCTTAGGCTCTTTTCATTTGACTTACACTTCTTATCAATCTCTTGCTGCTTGCTCCTCTTCCTTCTTACTGTATTTCTTTGCCATATGCAAGTACTCTATCAGTGATCTCTCTGCATACACATGGAGCAACAAATAGCATCATATCTAATCCCCTGTCTGATTACTCTGTACATAAAGTCTAGCATTTCCCACTATAAAGTAATTGGATGAATTGATCCATCTTTTCAAGGTCAGGCAGGCTTATATTGGTTGTTTGAGTTGCCTGAATGCCCCTCTTTTAATGTTATGCTTAAACAACTTGAACCCAACAAACTTATGCTCTGTTCAATAACCTGTGATGCAAAGTGTATCCTCTATTTTTAAGTCAACACTGAATTTCAGCAGCAAAATCAGGCAACACGCTTGAAGTCTTTACTGTCTCTATTGTTATTTATATGTGTGTGTATATATATATTTATACACTTTTTTTTTTTGCAACTTAACATTATGCTCGGGCTTGGGATATTGGTTTGCAGTCACTGGCTTCCATTCTTCCTGCCTCCCTCACAGGAGAAGAATAAGTGAAAAGGGAATAATGTAATTCTACATGAAGTGATACTGTTCATCTGTGCTGCATATACAGATATCAAAAGGCAATTATGAACTCAAGGGGCACAGCCAGATGCTGATTTTGAGTATCCTAAGTGATGGTAAATCTTTGCCCTTCTGCTGTAACTGCAGTGGTCAAATGACATAAAATTCTAAGAGTCCAATAGTATATAATGGACAGTTCTCACTTAAAAAGCAACATTTTTTTCCAGACAATCTTCACTCTCAGGTGTGTGAAATACTGCATTGCCCTCACCAGACTTCTGCATTTTCCTCCCATACACAGGAAAATGCACTTTGCCTTCAGAGAGGAAGAGAATCCATAAAACAAGATGAGAGGTTCAAAGCACTGCATGAGGCACCAACTCATCTCTGTTGCTTTCAGAGCAGACCTGCTTCACCATGGGACATCCATGCCAGTCTCCTCCACAGAAAGTGTCAAAATACTTCCTCACTGTAATTTGTAAATGAAGCAAAGGCATTACTCACGCTCTGGCTGAGTTCCATCTCAGCAGAAGAGCTGCATGTTTTTGTAGTGCTCATCCATCTGAACTGTATTTTATTCTTTCGCATAAAATTTGAAGTCATGAATTTTGCTGTGAGGGAAGGATCCCTTTTTTATACCAATACACTTGTTTTTTAAAAAATCAATATAAGGAGAACCCCCGAGAGCTTTGCATACAGATGTCTGCAGAAGGATTATCACTGGCAGCTTTTTCCAGTGTGCCAAATAATCTTTGTATAGTTTAGAAATGATAACAAAGCAATCAGGCCACATTCATAAAAGCCCAGTGACACATAATTTAGCTGAATCTGAGGATTACAATTAATTGTCTCTCTTTGTTCCAAGTTCTAAATCTTAGTAAATGATTCACTGCATGTCATTACAGTTTAATATTTGCATGAAATCACAGTTTAACTGGCATAATTTAACAGCAATTAAAAAGCTATTTAATCCTCATGCAAATCGGCATGAGGAGCCTTGAGTATGAAGTGTGTTTGAGAGTTTTTCCTGCCTTTGCAAGAGGACAGTCAAATACTCTAAGAAACCTCTAACATAATTGATAATTTTCCTTTTCACTGAAATGTGAATGCACAATATGTGTTTTCTTTTAGAATTGAGAAATAAGTCACAAATCGTGACTATAAGAAACTTCACTCTCTAGTACAAATGAAAAAAAAAAGTATTTTTAAAAGAGTATTTTATTTACTGTATTGGTTCTTCTGTAAATGCCATTCCATATAGTTCAAGGAAAATCTGATGGAAAATTAAAATCCAAAAAGCCAGACAAAACTCTCCTATTGCCCAGATTCATTTTAATTCCTGTTTGGGCCTGCCAAAATTGATGAAATAATATCAAAATCTTGAGCTGTGATGACCTGTTGTCATAATATCTATTGTTTATGTAAGATTAAATTTAAGCCAGTTTTAAAACATTGACTCCAATCCTTCAAGCAATTACACAGCTGCTTAGTTTTAAGTGCATGAATATTACCAATTATTTCAAGGGGATTACTCATCTACTTAAAGTTATGCACATATGGAAGTGCGATTACGACTCATCCTCCATATTCCTACAACTCCTCCATGGGAGTTTTAACAGTGGGAATTTGTTAAGACCCAGTCATTATTTAATTCTCACAGCATGGTTTTAGAGGAAACATAATTATTCCTGTCTTCTGAACATAAAGAATGAGAACTGAAGCTGAAGTAATGTGTGCTGGTTTTAGCCCATTCCAATCTCAGGACGGTTTTCCAGCATAGCTAGAACTGTCATAGTTATTTTGTGGAAAGTTTGGTGGTCTATTGATCATAAACTCTGGGCAGCTACATGTATTAATAAGTGCTCTTCCATTCAAAAGATTTTAAATTTTCTTAGCCATTAAAAAAATGCATAGCTGTGTAACACTTCCATATATTTTAAATATCAAGTGCTTGAAATCCAGCAGATAACTCATCATTTATTTCAGGACAAAGTTAATTACTCTCTTACTAAAAGTTACAAGTAAATAGCAGAAATGAAAAAGTAGCTGAATTACAGTTCACAAAAAAGCTTAATGTCCATTATTCACATTATCACTCCCACATACTACCAACTTTTTTATTTACAAGCATTCCAGGTTCCATGCTTATGCCACATAAAAATGCATCACTTAAAAATTATGAATACTGCACTCTGTCTAAAAATTAGCTGGTGTCATTTTCAAACGTTTCTTGTAGCCTTTCAGTCTGCTTAAGAAACTATGAAGTAAGGAAAAGCTCGCTCAAAGTTTTACCAGTGTCTCAATCAAAACTTTATGCCTAAGTCCTGTTGGCAGTTTTATAAATCATCAAAAGCTGCAAAGCAAGCTGAAAGTTTTCCAATTGGTGAAGCACTGTGATTTTATTGAGAGCTAGGAATATAATGCTTATTCAACTCATTCAGCCCAAAAACCTCAGAGGTCAGCAGTTGGGTTTACCACAGTCATCTCACATATATCAACACCTGGAGTGTAAGGCCTCACATTTTCCAAGTCAGTGTTTCTTATAGTAATTTTTATTTTGGGACTATGTCCAAATTAGTTTTGAAAATCATTCGTCTGTAAGTGCTTGCTTGAAACTTGTTAAGTGGAAGAAGAATAATACAGTAAGAAATTGAGATAAGAGGATTCAGATATCCTGCAACAATTTCTACCTTTCCTTCACCCCTTCATTAATTCCTATCTAAAAAAACAATTATGTGGTAAAGTTCTTCTGTTTGACTGTGGAGTCTGATATGAAACCCTAGAATTATAGGATCATTAAGTTTGGAAAGACCTCCAAGATCACCAAGTCCAACCTTTGACCAATCACCACCTTGTAAATCAGACCACGGCACTAAATGCCACATCTTGTGATTTCTTGAACACCTCCAGGGAATTTGATTTCACCACCTCTAAAGGACAGTAAATTCTAATGCTTGGCCACCCTGTCAAATTCTTCTTGATGTGCAACCTGAACCTCTTCCCTGGCACAGCTTGAGGCCATTTCCCTTTCTCTGTCATTTGTTGCAGACCCCGTCTGGCTGCACCCTCCTGTCAGGGAGTTTTGGAGAGTGATAAGGTCCCCCCTGAGCCTCCTTTTCTCCAGGCTGAACACCCCCAACTCTCTTAGCTGCTCCTCATTAGACTTGTGCACCAGACTCTTCTCCAGCTCGATTGTTCTTCTCTGGACATTCTCCAGCCCCTTAATGCTCTTCTGTAAGTGAGGGGCCCAGAACTGGATGGGCACAGGACTCAAGGTGCCTCACCAGTGCTCAGTACAGGGGGAAAGCACTAGATCGCTCTATATATTTATTATTATATGTATATATAAAACCTCAGGTGATTTCCATGTGATCCTACAGAGTAAGTCAGCAAACAGTTTAAAATACCTTGACTGTTTTATGCAATGAGTGGGAAGTTGGAAGTGGGTCACTTGTGGTTCACCTGGCAGTGCACAAACAGCTCTACCACCTGCTTGTTGGTGAGAGCATCCCTGCATTCTGCCTGCTGCAACTGGGTTTGCATTCCTCCTCACAGCCTTAAAGAAATACTTTTTTCTCCTGCTTCCTGATCATCCTTTTAGACCTTTAAGTTGAAAAGCTGATGTCTTCACTGTTATCCTGATGCTGATGAGATGCTAGGTGGGAAAGAAAGGAAACTTGAAAACTGGCTCTTATGCCTAATAGTCTTGGCCTGTTGCCACCTAACCCTGTTAATGAACAGCCGCAAAGAAATCCCTGGGGATAAGCAGTGAAGGATAGAAAGAAATACCTGGCAGTGCAAAACTAATACAAACAATTTTACCTCTTGTCCTTATTCCAAAGCTGTTATTTATTTATTACTCAATTTGTCTCTTACAAAATGTCAAAGATGTTAAGTCTCGGAAAAGTCTACATTACTAGGCATAAAATAAGGATATAAATTTTGTGCTTGGAGCTCTGCCTCAGTATCCCACGGTATCAAGAGCCATTTATTGAAAATTTGTGTTATGTAGTCTAGGTTTGACATTCCCAGGTCATTTTTGTGTTGCCTTATATTCTTTCTGAATTAATTTTGAGTTATTTTGATTATTCAGCTTTTTATAATGTCACCGATTTATTGTTCGTGCTTTTTTTCAAGGATTGTTTGTAGATAACTTTTAATTTCTACGCTGAATCTGTCATTGAAATGTAGCTCTTGTATCTTTTATTTGCAAATAATAGCCTTAAGGCAGTTTTTTCCTCCAAGGTAGATAACACTGGCTAATGTTGGATCTAGCTTTTCTATACAACAGGACAGGACTTCTGGGAGATGTTTCTTGAGCTTTTATTGCAACATTAGCTTTATTACAGGGTGGGGCAATGGAAAGATGGCAACAGCTAACAGCAGTCCAAGTTCTCTTTGTTACAATGACCTTTTAAAAGTTTTCTGACCAAAAGCAAATTGTTAAGAGCTTACAGATATTTGCATAAACTAATTATTAAAACTGCATGTATACCTTATATCTAATAACAGGTGCTTGTTGCATATTTTTTGCTATTCGGGAACTTTTTATACTCTTCCATAAACAAAGCACAAAGACTCATTTTTAAACATTTCTATTATTTTGGTTAATATATTTTTCTGCTTGCTAAGGCCTAACTCTGCACAGCTAAAAACACAGTCTTGTTCTGTGTCCTCATTCTGGTATCTTTTTGTCTCTAGGCCTTACATCCGCGCTGCTACGCGAGCTTTCTGCTTTTTCATTTCCCACAGCTTAACAGTTACCAGCCTGACGATCCTTTTCTGCAGGGCCACCCTCTGCTCCCAGGAACGTGGTTTTCAACATCAACGAGACAGCTCTGATGCTGGAGTGGAGCCCCCCGAGCGACACGGGGGGGAGGAAGGATCTCACCTACAGCGTCATCTGTAAGAAGTGCGGCTCGGACGCCAGCCAGTGCGAGATCTGCGGCGGCGGCATCCGCTTCATCCCGCGGCACACGGGGCTCATCAACTCCTCCGTCACCGTGCTCGACTTCGTCTCACACGTCAACTACACCTTCGAGATAGAGGCCACCAACGGGGTCTCGGAGCTCAGCTTCTCCCCCAAGCAGTTCACAGCCATCACCGTCACCACTGACCAAGATGGTAAGTGCCAGCGCTGCGTCTCTGTCACTGGAGGGGAGGGCCTTGCTTCCTTGCCAGTCTGGGTCAGTGGGTTAGGGTGTTGTCCAATAGCCAATATAAACAGGGGATACAAACATTTTAACGTCACCCTAGGACAGGTGTTTTACAGAGCGCTGAATGTTTTCAAGTGCCTTTCATGAGGACTTTCAGCTTCTGCTGATGAGGGCATTAAGTGCTTCTGGTCATTCACCCTGCTACACAGGGCACAAACCCATACCTTTCTGTTCAAAATTGAGTGCAAGTTTTAGCTGCCTAAGACCAGCTGTGTCACTGGTTCATCAGGACTGGAGGTCATCTGGTGCTTTCTCAATTTCAGTTTTGCGAGAGTAAAACACCACAGGTTACCCATTACAACTCCACAATTCAAAGGCAGAGTGAAAGTGAACTCACTTTCTTTGGTATCTGTGTTTCATAGCACTAATTCAGCATGCCTCACTGTAAGATACTTCTGCATCTGTATGAGCCGTTTCCTCAGATGAGCTGTCCTAATAGGTTCTTTTTTATTTCTTTAATTTTAAACTTTGCATTGTTGTTTTGAGCTTTTTCCTGCCCTCAAATTTCAGTTTGAATTCACATCCAAGGTGAGTCTTGGTGAGAAACATGGGAAACTAAAAGACCTCTCTATTTTTTGTTTACTTTTGCAACTTTTTCTTCTTTTGAAATACTTACTGTGCCAGGCAGCAGCATCGTAGTTTAGCAACAATGCAATCCATATAGCACTACTCTCTTTTGGCTTGTGTAACTGTAGACAAGAAGGTTATTTCAGAATTATCCCTTGCTGACATTTGTTCCAGAAATGTTTTTCACCTGCTGTGCAGTGACATTGCAACCACAGCTGATGTGTTTGGCGTAGAACAGGAACTGAGCTGGCAGAACTACTGTTTTGAGTAGAACACATTTGATGATATGTTTCTGCTTAGCAAAAGTGCTAATGTTCAGGAGGATCCTGCTATGTTCCACTTGTAGGGAAGCCCCTGGGTTCTTTCACTGATCAGCCTAACAAAAATCTGCTTACCTGTGTATCTGGGAGGAGTAGTTTTGTCGATGTGTAAGAAATTACTCATTTGCCTTTGGGCGTACAAAAATGAACAGCTTGCTGTGATGGTGATGATAATAATGACAGTGATGATAATACTAATAGTATTCATGAAAATTGATTTGAGAAAGCACAAAACCCACTCGCTCACTGTCCATGATAGTAACAGAAGAGCTAATGATATAAGATAATATATCTAATTATATAAGATGCCTGGTGATATATAGGCCTTGCACTGAGAATTGCCTGGAGCACAGAGGCAATGTATCATGCTGGAAACCTGCATCTCCCTTTTCCTTTCTCACTAAAGGGAAAAAGTGAGGTGCCAGAACCTTCCCCTGTGTAAACTTCCTTTTGGATGTTTTGCTTCATGGTATTAAATGCAGTCACCAAGCTCACCCAGGTGCAGGTCACCTGAAATACAGATAATTTTTAAAGTGGATAACAGCTGTGTGAACACAGCTTTTCGTGTGTATTTAAGTGGTAGGCTTTTAAAAAATACCTTTTGCTGTTGTCTGTCCCTGGTTTAAGGATATAGATTTTCTCTGCAGTTTACTCAAAACAGGGAAAAGACTAATGTTTTGATAGTTTTTGACACACTGGCAGTAAACTCTAGACTGTTTGCATTCCCTTTAATAATTTTTACATTACTAAAAAAGCTATTGGAAAGGCTTCAGAGGATTTAAGAGCAGATTTTCAGAATATCTGTCAGTTTATCTGGATACAAAAAGACAGCTTTGCGTGAGAAAGCGCTGTAATAAATGAAAGGGAGTCATCTATAAAATGTAGTTATAAAGATAAAACCATTCCTGTAGGCTTACAGGCTGTGCAGTCGTATAAAACTATAAGCGTGGTGACTCTATATTTAAAAGGACAAGAAAAAAAAATGCAATGTTGTATGAAATGTGGAAGAAAATTCATGGAGTTTTTGTCGATGGAAAGTATGGAGAAAGGGTAAAAGGGATATCTTTTTGAGTTACTTTTAGTCATAAATAAGAGGAGATTGGAAAAAGCTAGGGTATCCAACCTCAGAAAAGTAAGCTGTAGAACTAAAGCTTTGGAAGATTGCAGAGATTTTATTATAATCTCACTGTAGGTTGTCTTTCCTTATAATCTTAATGCTGATGAAGTGGACAGTAGTTATTGCATGATGCTGCAGGTTTCTGCACATATTTATAGAAAAAAAGATCCAAGATTAAACATATGACACGACAACAAATCAAATATATATTCTTTTTTACAAGGACTACTTTACCAGAAGTCCGAAGATACTGGTTTAAATCCTTTTTTTTTTTTTTTTTTTTTTTTTTTTTTTTTTTTTTTTTTTTTTTTTTTTTTGCTTTTGATGTGTGTCTAATGTAAAAGGTACAGGTGTGCAATAAATTATGTCTACACAATATATTTATCCCCTGTTCATGCTACCTTTTTACATGCAGTCTTTTTCTACATACTGTTTTAATGGTTTTGGCATGCACATTGCATGAAGTTCAAGACCTCTTTATAAATACATAAATTGTTTTATTCAGTTGTCATATCTTTGTTAAGAATATAGACAAAAATTTTCTGCTGTCGTAATTTGAGACCATTCTGTTAGCTACAATCATTTAGAGTAGCTGGCATTTCATTTTCTTGGAGCATATTGGATTTACTTCCCCTTTACTGGTCTTTTGTTTTTGATGGTTTGTGTGAAATTAACAGATTCATTATTAAATATGCAAAATTATTAGCTTGTTCTTCAGGGGGTTATCTTTTCTCGCTTTTTGGAGAACAATGTTGCTGTTGGCATTTTGCTGAATAAAGTAATTCAGGGAACAGTTCTGTGGGTATCCAGAGAAACTGAAGAATTGTATTCTGCCACATTAGTGAAGAGAGTAGTCTGAGAGCATCAAAGAAGGGGAATATTTGCTGACAGGAGAAGTGAACTAATTCAAAAGTAATTAATGATGATTTTTATGCACAGAGCCCTACCACAACTAATATTAAAATTTTAACTGCCTCCTCATGCAGTCACAAGTATCAACAAGATAAAGTGTGGTACTCATCTTTAACAGTTACAAGGAGCAGACTGAAGGAAAGTAACACTTAAAAAAGGCTTTGCAAACTGCATCCCTCAAACCTCTCTGTAATTCGATGTCTAAAGCATTACCAGACCTGATCAAATACTTAAAAAAACCCCCCTAACATTAATACGAGTAAGTCTTCTAAAATTTGCTTGGAAATGTTGATTACCTTTTCCTTTAATTTCGTACAAGGGCTCATAAGTTTGACATCCATGGGTTTGGTTTTTAACCCTTGACTTCATAAGGAAACAACATTTCTGTGGTCACATTGTCTGTCAGGCACCATGAAGAAATGTGAACTGTTAGCCAAGATGAGTTTGGTAACAGTGAAAAAGATTCAACAGAATTGTGAAGAATGACCCTTCAGAGTCATCTTGGTTAGGTCTGCAAGCAAAGTTTATCTGCATGAGGATTGCTCTCTGTATTAAAGACTGGCCATTCAGCCTGCCTGTTGGCTGGTCAGCCAAGAAATTACTTATATTTATGTTCTTTTACAATCACTGCATGTGCTGTGTCTTGTCCAGACGGTGTGGCAACCAAGGATAGGGCAGGATGTGCTAGGAAGCACAAATGTTGCAGATGGAGAGATGAGGGGAGTGATCTATATGCTACCCTTCAGTAGTTTTGTTTCCAAATGTTTGAGATACCAGAATAAATCCCTACTTTGAACTCAGATAAATGGACAGATAAACGTGCTTCTGCTCAGAAAAGCACTTAAGCCATATTCCTGCTCACATTAGCACATATTAAAGCACTTTCCCAAATCACTGCTAAAGTGATTTGTAAACAACTGAAAGATAAAACATGTTTTCACAAAAAGCCTCATCAAAAAATGTTTTACAATACTATTGTTCAGAAAAGTGCCTGGATGCCTTTTCTTTATGAGAGAGAGAAAGTTTTATACAGCAGTAAATATGCTGAGTACAAAGTAATTGTGCTCAGTCAACTTTAAATCACTCTGTGAAGAAGCAGAGAATTATATGCTGAATTGTAATTTATGTTTCTCTTATGACTAATGGAAGGGACATCTCAATATATCATTTTTTAGCATGCCATGGTGTCTGCGTTGCCTAAAGAAAATTCAGAAGTACTTGAGGTTTTCATAAATAATTAAAGTAGTAAATAATGAATTATTAAGCAAAACAGAACTTAAAACACTAGTTCTTATTTCCAAATAACAGTCCATGGATGCATTCACTCACTGTGCATTCATACAACCTATTCCTTTAGAACAGAGGGGGGGGGTTTAATTTACATTACAAGGAGTTGGAAGTATAAGACATACACCAAGTGGTGGAAAGTTTACACTAGAGAAATTCTCTTTCTGCCATTGCATCCTGGGAAGTCTTTCTCAGTTCTGCAGTCTGTAGGTGACTCTGGTCTCTGTGACATCAAAGACCTGCTAGCAGCTGGCAGAATCTGAAGCACCAGAGGCTTCCCTCTGAGGGCACACACCCTAACACTGTGTTAAAAGCCTGTCTCATTTTCCTGTGTCTGTCCAGTGTGGACAGCTGAGAGTTTGAGTCAGACTCTGAAAGTGCAAATCTGTCAGGATTCTCTTGTCTAGTGCATATTACTTTATGTGAGCCATTGCCAGATACAACCTAGGTGATGTTTTCTAATCTGATGGTAAAATCTTGCCAGTGATTGGAAGTTTTTCATCTAATTCCTTTTTCTAAGTAAGTTAAGGTCTATTTCTAGTACAGGTGGCTCCTCAGCCATATTTATAGTTTAGTGGAGGCAGTCTGTAGAAAGAGCAACCACTTACCACTCAATGCTGTAGGAATTGATGAGTGCCTGGAAGGATTTCAGTGTCTCTTCCAGGAATAAACACAACTGTATCACCATGAATTAAAGGCATGAAGTATTATAATCACAATGGAGATTGTGTAAGTGGCTAAGAGCCTCATCTGGCTGACATTCTGTGTCTCAGTAACATTACCAGGACAGTTTATCAGTTTATCAAGATGGATCCTTCTGGCTGGTGACAGCAGAGTTTCAGGATCTTCACTGGGGTGGCAGAGGAGTTCCCTGTTCACTCATCCTAAACTGATTCCCACAGTAACATCCAACTTTCACCCTAGTCAAAAGTCAGCTTTCTTTTACTTTTCCCCCCTGAGTCTCAAATCTCTACAGGCAAGATTCTCATTTGTGACTTTAAAGTCGAGATGGCCTCTCTTTTCATAATGACACAGTGAAGCCCCTTTGAGCCATCTCCCAAACTGTTTATGTTAATAGCTTATAAATCTAGAAAAACAGCTCTCTTTAATGGCTGATTATTGGAATAGCAGATCAAATAAAAGCCAGTTATGAAACCGTGACAAAACTCTCAATCAGACATTGTCAGAGCTCAAGCCCACGTGAAAGAAAGAACATGACATTTTCCTAGATGACAATAAAAGGAAATTTATGGCATTTGTTTACTGGACATCCACAGCTTCATTGATAGCTCCACCCAGCTCTGCACTGTTATCAGCATTGCTGATGCTATTTTTGTGAAAAATTTGAAGAGAAATATCAAATTCTTGGTAACTGACTAGGGACACCCTGTAAATGTCTATAGTGAATGTGATGTGAAGACAGTAAAAATTACAATTTTATAAAAAAAAAAGCTTGAGATGCATGCTATTTTAAGTCAATTATGAACAATACATTTAAAAATAGATTTTTTAAGGAATTCAGCATTATGCAATCAATATTCAGTGTGTTTAATGATATTAATATGTATGCATATTTATATCACTGTGTATATAAATTAAGTGTTTTCAATTGGAAAGAAAACCACAATGCAGAAATTCTGCATCTCAGTTCTCTGACTTGTTCAGGTCTGTCAGAATTAAGAGTTTAGAGCCAAGGTCTTTGTGCACCATAGTTATTAATCACAGATTTTCATCTGCTGGTCACCTCTGTACAGTGACACTACTTGTAGCTGATGTTTGTTTGCACACGTGCTGATTACTATTCAATATTCATGGGAGAAAAGTGGCCTTTGAAACAATCATGATTTATTTCATGAACTTTTTTTTTTTTTTAATGCTTATAAAATTTTTAACAGAGATGTTCTTTTTCTACTGGAAAATTTGGATAGTCAGTCATTTTTCTAAGGCAGCAAAAGTCAACCTGGTTGCGTTTACTTTCATGTCTCGTACACTAGAATTAACCATAAGTGAGTCAGCCAATGTTTATCTCTTAAGATATGTTCCTCTAACTTGCACAATATGAGGAGAACAAAATTCAATTCTAGTTTGAATGAGAGGGGGAAAGGTTAATCAGTTCTGTATTTTTTCCCGCAATTTACTTACCAGTGTGGTCTTTCAGCTTCTGTAATTGTTTCTTTCATTGCAGAGTACACCATTATTTAAAACCATAAGCAATTTGTCCATGACATGCATTTTCAGCAGAGTTCTGATTTAAGTTGTAGTCACTGATACGCAATGCCCAAGTGCTGCAAAAGTTTTATATTTAATAATAATAGTTTATTTCAATTTGTGAAAGGGGTGTTTGTGGAGAAATATGTAAAATACTCATTACAAATAAATTGGCAGCCACGCAGCACTGAGATAAGCAATATGCCTTGATTTTGTTTGGTCCTGTTGTAGTCAGTAGCTGTGAAGGGCATTCAGCACACGATTAAATGAGGTCAGAAGAATGAGATGTGTATTCATTGACACTGGTGATTTTAACTAGAATGTCAAATAAGCTCATTGGTGCTATCTCCACACTTGCCTAAGAACCATGTTAGGATAATTAAGCACATTTCAGTTATCTGGAACCTCTCACAATGAATGATATACAGTGGAGAGGATCGCCATTGAGTATTCTAGTCAGGGTAGGGAACAAGATATTTCAGATATGAACTGGTGAATTAGAAACTTCTGCAACAAATGTTAGTTTACCACCTCGGGAAAATCTTCAGAATTACATTAAGAACATTCTGTTTTCAAAGTTTGCCTAAACCTTTCTGAAAGATATTTCATTAATAAAAACAAAACCAGCCAGCTAAACCAGAAAAAACAAGAGCAATATAAAACCAAACTCTGGTGCTTCCAGTGCATGACAAATGAAATTAAGATTTCTGTTGCATTCTTGGTAAAAGTAATTATTTTGGTTAAGTATAGTAAAGGAAGACTTTTATCATAAATGGTCAATCTGAAAAAAAATTGTTATGTCATGACTTTCACACAAATCTTTACAAGGTGCGTTCAAAATGAAAGAAACAGGAGATTACAAATCAATTCTGAAAATGCTTAGGCTGATCTTCAAAGCAATAATGTTTTTAACAGTTTGCCTGATTCCTCTGCTTCTTAAAAGCAGTTTCTTCATTAGACTCACCAACTCTTGACTCTTACGTATGCATTTGCCTTAGGCATTTGCATTTTGGAAGTAGTTTTAATTTATACACAATAACGGCATTAAGCTGTGCACCTTGCAATGAGAGCAGACTCAAATTTACATAGTTTCCTAAGATTTAGAAGTTTATTTTACAGCTCTGTTAGCTTCAAGATATTTCTAATAACATGCTTTTACCTTTTTCTGCCCAGGCTAACAGTGAAAGACGTCTGTTTGCTGTGTTCATATCTGTCTTACATATTTAAGTGTTTTCCTACTGTGGTAAAAATTATGCTGTGCTCCTATGAATGAATAATAAAAAATGCTCCTCTGGAAAGTTCATAGTAGCCAGGGCATGCACACCTAATACTTAATTTAGAAATGCATGTTGTAATTAAAAACACCCTTTCTTGTATCTTAAAAACACCCATTTGAAGTGAGACTTCATATTTGAGTATCAGTCCTTAACTGTCAGAGAAATGAGACAAGAAGTGTCGGGGCTGGGGAATGCATTCTTGGTCAGGGGCAAAAGAAGGGGAAAAAAGCCCACACTCATAATCTGCCAAATCTTATTTTCATCCAGCATGCAATGTCTGATTTTTGCATATTAAATATGCACATTTTTCTTTGTTTCTCTTCTTTTAAGGCTTCCCCTAAAACCTTCACCTGAGCAGGAATATTATCAGATATTCAAGACATAGCTAGAGGTTCTAAAGTGGAATCTTTCAATAAAAAAATTTTAAACCCATTTCATACTTCTTGACCAGGACCAAGTGCAACTAATTCTGTGAAGGACTGGCTTTTCAGAGTATTTTGGGTTTTTTGTTGTTTTCACTTGCTAAAGTGACACACATTGCATCAGATACAAGTGTTTTATTTTGCTATCTATGTGTAGAGTCAGGATAGCCAAAAGCAGAGGGAAGATGACATGCAGAACCATTCCCAGGGAAAATCTGAGTTAAAGAAAGAGCCATGGCAATGAAAGAAGTTATATGAAAAACAAACTAAAAAAAAAAAAATTTAAAACTGATGTATTCAGTAAGTTGGACTTACTTCATCACCATATTTCTTTCATGAAATAACAACTTAATCTTTTACATTAACACCCCCCCCCCAGTATTTTAAAACTGAAGTTTTAAAGTAAATATTTGCAAGCAATCTCTAATTGCAAAATTAGACTTGATGTGCTAAAGCTGTTTCACTACCAGTCAGTTAGAGGTGTCCCACTGGATAAACATGCAGGATAGTCCTAGCTCTTCTCATGTTTCCTGAACACTCCTCTGCTTTTGCTCAGTTCTGCCTTCATCCACAGTACTTGAATAATTAGTCACAACTTCTCTGCTGAAGTTAATGGAAAACTTTATAAATTGCTGTAATGTTAATTAAATCTAATTCTTTAAATTAATTTGGATTTGCAAGAATTATCCTTGTGCTTGTTCTGTCTGAATATAAAATTGTGGTTTTTAACTTTTATTTTCCATATTATTTTAAATGCATGCAACATCTTCTAAATCATGAGCTTGGTCTGTAATTGTATTGAAGTCTTTAGAGATTAATGAACATTTTCCAAGTGATTTATAAATTCTAACTTCTTCTACATGGCAAACAGCTGTTGTATATTCTGTAAACTACTGACAAGTTGTTCAGCCAGTTTCCAATACTGAGTTTTACAATGTAGAAATGAATTACCATTATAATATATTAGATCAAATTTGTCTGTAAAACAAATTATCTGATTCCAGTAACAGGTTCTTATATACATTGCTCATATATCCAAGCTCCATTATTCAAATTTAGACTGTTCTTCTAAAATTTGCTAACAATTCTTTCTTTTATCCTCTAATTTAAGATCAATAAGGACTGAAAAATATTTACAGAGTAGTGTAGGGGAATATTGGGATTGCAGAAATTCAGTTCAAGGATGGTGGGCTGCAGTCTATCAACAATAGAGGAAATATGAGTTTGTCTTTTCCCTCAATTCATACATTTTTCTGTCAAGCTAGAAATATCACTAACTAGATATGAGGTGAAATTTTGATATCTCATTCATAGATACAATGTATTCTAAAAGGGAAAATATTTTAACTGATGTTTCAGCATCTCTCTATGCAAATTTACAGAATGTATTAATTTCAGTTTATAAATAATGCAACTCTGACTTAGAATAGGAAATCCTCAGAGAAGGTAAATAGAGGAAACCACATTTTTCTAACGTGGTGTTGAACAGTATTCAGCTTTAAATATGCTTGCTTGTAATTGAAGTGATTTTTTTTGGTCAAAGAAGCAAGTTGATGGCATGGAAGATGAAAATCTGTACCTTTTCAGAGAGCACATGTGTCTGCAGAGCTGTATTAACTTACTTTCCTGATGTGTATTATTTTGGTGCTGGGAAATTAACTCTAGTAGAAGAGCAGAGTTTTATCTGCATTCATCTCCTTGACCTTTTCCTGAAACCATCAGGTTCAGCGGTGCCAGTGTCAGTGGTAACCTTTGCTGCATGAAACAGCACACTGTAATACTGAAAAAATTGATAAACCTCAGCTGAACAAAAAAAAGTTTGTGAGAATTTGAAGGGAAATTTCACTGAGAATAGTTTCTTATGGTGCAACCCATAGGAGCTGGAGTAAAAGAAACTTGGGTCCCACCTCCAGCCGTGCCCCAAACACACCACTAAGGCATCACCATGGACTGAAGGGTTTTAACATCACATTCCAAAGTGTCTCAGTGCAGTTCCCTGCAAGATTAGGGGCATGCTGCACAGGGTTTTATCTGTTTATCTGTTTAGCAGCTTATCTAATATCACATTTACTTCATTATCTTGTCCTTTTATAACTTTTCTGTGAACCACTGCTCTGTAACACAGTTGGTTTATAAAGATGGCCTGACATTTCTAGCTAAGCATCAGGGATGTTACAGCCACAATTCTGGGTGGTGAACAATTCCAGAAAAAAAAAAAAAAAAAAAATCCATGCAGATATTGGTCTTCCATATTCACATCTATAGTAAAATTCTGGATAAGCTTCCTAGGTAATCTTTACATACTCATAAACATAATAAAGCTAAGCTCTTTTAAGCAGCCCTGTGAATAAAGTTTGTTTGCCTTTCAAGATAATGGTTATATTGTCAGACATTAAAAATGTGGCTTTCTAAGGAAGTTTTAGGGAGGATAATGCTGACATCTTCAAAAAAATTAGAGTGGGTGGAATATATGTCAGTTTTTATGAGCAAGTCACTATTAGTCTCAGTTGATGGAAGATTAAAATTAATTAAAATAGAATATTTTCTATAATTAAAGATATTTGAAGGATAAAAAGGCATAATACTATATATAGTTTTGTTTCTATATGCATCCATATATCATTAAAAAAGTCTTTCAGTATATTTATAAATAGTATGAAATAATAGCTTGTCACTGATTCATTAGTCTAATTAAAACTAAATACAGGTTAATATGTTAACACCTTTCTATTTGCAATAAGAATATTTAATTTTGTGGAAATATTTTGTACTATTTCCATATTTTCCAGGGAACTTTTCCAGATTTTTAGTTCTTTCTGCTTAGCTATCCCTGCTTATTTGTTGAGGTTTTTAGATACCCTTGGAATAATTAAAGATGAAAGGATTTAATAAGGGTAAATATTATTGCAGCATACTCTATGGAGTTCAAAGTATGAAAACATTTCTTTATTCTGAGTTACAGCAATACTTGATAGGCCTTGTAAAAACTGCAATATTTGCAACAGGCAACAGGAATAGCAAAGATTTGTCTGCAGTAATACAAATTCTCCAGATTTCAGTAGGAGAGATTCTTTTACTTCTGGTGACTTTCACAGCCATTTTATGCAAAACAAAATGTATATGATCAATCCTTTAATGGGTACTGGTTTTCTATGTGTTTTGGGGTTTTTTTCTTGAAGCTTATTTCCTGTATGGGACATTTCATTTCAAAGTGCAGCAGGCTCCTTTTGGGTTCTTTACTGATTGATAAATTGAGAAGGGGACCAACTCAGAGTAGTAGAGTGGGGGTAAGTAATCCTGTAAATTCAAGTATTTACAGGGGGACTAAGGAGACAGAAAATTTTCTGCAAATCATCTTTGGCTGTTCCACAGCTAAAGTCTTGGGTGGGTGAATGACACTAGTGATCTCAAAACAAAAAACAGTGATTCACCAAAAGAATAGGAATTATTTAGCAAATCATAGCATCTTTTCTAGAGGGAAAACTATGGTCAAGGAAAGGCTATTTAGAAAACAAACCAAAACAAAGCATTCCATCCAAATATCCACATTAAGTATATTTTAACATTTTTGAATTACTTCCCAGTTTCCATAGAACAATTTTATTATTGTGTAATATAGAGTAGTATGGAATAATGTATGGACTTCTGTTTCTCTCCTTCACTCTCTATTTTTCTGGCCTGAGTGGGTGAGTGTTTTTATGACACCACTGTACACAGACATGTGGATGTCATATTCAGTCTTTATTTTAGTAGGTATTTTCACAAGTAATAAGAGTGAAAATATGTACCTATCTAATTAACCTTTTAAAGCAATATAAAATAATTCTAAATCAAATTAACTGCTAATTGTGAGATATTGGACCAAATAATCCAGATTATTTGCCTTCTAAGTGGTTCAGAAATTTAACTGACATTTATTTTCACAATAAATTCATATGAAGTATGTTCTTCCATTTACTAATTCCTCTCAAGTTTTTGAAAAAAAAAAAAAAAGAACTTATCAGCAGTGAAATAGTGCATCAGATGTTTAAAGAGAGAACAGTAGCAGCAATCAGACAGTTCAGGGATTGACATTTGGTTACGAGCGCATGGCTCTTTAGCTTGGTGCACTCACCTTTACTTGCTTCACAATATTTCCTGAGAACACAACATCAATAGTCAGCATCTGTCCAGCAAGTAGTGGCTTAGTGCTGCAATAAAAAGTTATTCTCAGTTTAAAGTGGGAAAGGAACTGTTTGAAACATTAAATTCCTTCTGTCAGGCAGATGGGATTTAACTGGAGCACTCTCAGTTATAAAACAACTTTTCATTGATCTGAGTGGTTGAATTCCTAACTGTAGCTTATTTTGCCTTTGATTTTGAAATCCATAAATGCCAGTCATAGCTTTAAGAATGAAAATCATTGGCATGGGAGTTTAAATTAAAAGTGATAAATTGAGACTGCTGGTGACCACTGCCTCAGCCAAACACAAATGTCATGGCTGTGCCTCTAAATTTTGCTACGTGCTTCATTTTGAATTGTGACAAATTAGGAAGTTAATTGCTAGCTTGGAATAAAAGTGATGATGCCAATTGGAAAAGCCATCATAAACCAGTTTTTTTGCTTTACAGCAATGCCACCTAACACATCAAAAATAAAGAAATACTAATAAAAACTAGTCTGATTGTAAAAATGGGCATTTTTTTTATGGGTATAAGTGTGGCAATAGCTGTGTGTATGTGAAGGTGACTTCCCTTCAGAATGCATTTGCCAGCTCAAAAATTTAAGAGAAAATTGAAGGATGCGTGAGACATTGTTCTCCCTCAGCCGCGGGTTGTTGGGGGTTAGGGACATACATCTCTATCACTGCTGACTTGGTAATAGAGTTGCTATCAACTGTTTTAGTGGCAGCAAGTGCCAGGATGAACAATTACTCATTAAGAGAGTGTGACCTTAAAAAGCAAGCAAAGCTGTAAATCTTAACTAGTCTCTCATTTATTTTACTCTCTGTTCAGAAAATGCACTGATATAAAAGCAGACACAACAATGTTAAGGGATTCACCAGACAACAGTTTTCTTTTTCTGAAGTTCCAGATTTAGTGCTAGTTTCAGTATCAGTGGGACTGTTTCCCAACTAATCAGCTGTTTGTTCTTTCTAGCAATGTATTACTTCCTTATTAGTAGCATGAAAAGGCCCTTGATAGTACATAAAGTGGTGAAATATTTATCTGTTTGCCTCAGGTAAAAAAAAAATAAATAAAAAACCCCAAACCAACTACAAATGCTGCATCAATGCAAGGGAGTCTGCCCCCTAAACCAAGGACATAAGTATTTGAAGTTAAACATGTATTATGAGTTAAGACAGAGCTCCCAGTGCAGGTGTGAAAGTATAAATAAGAATGCTAAACTGAGCTCTTTGTTTTCCTCATTGCTGAGCAGCTTGCTTGGTACTCACCTCTTCACCCTTCCACTTCCTTTCTGCTCTCCTACTTGATTTATTTTTGCCATTGCAAAGTTGGTGGTGACATTTGTGGCTGTTGTTCTGCCTTGGAGTGACTTGTAATGCATATATCCATCCATCCATAGCTCACCAGTTGTCCTGGAATTTTGCCACTTGTTGCTTGTTCCTGGAAGGCACAGCCTGAAAGTTAAACGTTGCTTTAACCCATGAATGAAAGCCAAGCAGACTTTCAATGTCCTTCTGCAGTTTGAGTCTTGTACCAGTTGGCTAACCATAAAGTGAGATAATTGCTGTATGCTCTCAAAAAAATGCAAGCCCTCTTTCTTTTGGAGATTTTTTCAAATTTTGTTACTGTGCTGTGTGGTTCTCCTTATACAGTTAAGAGTTTTCCAATATTGCTATCATACATGTTTTCATAACTTGAAGATTCTACCATAAACATTTTTTTTCAAGTTACAGTTTTGCTGTACAGCATCAGAGCAGGAGTTAAAATTTAGTAAACTGTTAAAATGATTGTGTTAGGCTGGTATCATGACAAGAGAAGAGGTCCTAGTAGTTTGGAAACCATTTCTTGCATAACTAAAACTTCTCTTGCAGCAGAAAAAAATGTTGCAAGATGCTAGATAAAGATAGACCAACTGATATAAAAGAACTGAAAAATTTATTTTTTTTTTAAGCCCTTTATATGGATTGCATAGAAAGCTACAACTTCTGATGGGATTTTGGAGGGGCAGCTTTCTGCTCTGTTTAAACTCTAGTGTGTTGTGATACCTGACTGAAACAAGGGAGCTTCAGACCTTGAATTTCAGAGTTTGAAATCCTTGTGCAGCTCGCTGAAGCTCACAGAGCTGGTCATAAGCTCACTAGAGAAACATGAAACTTTCTGTTTAGAAAAAGGCAGGCTTGCTGGCATTTTCTGAAATTCAATAGTCCACCATTTGCTGCATTCAAAATCACCTTGTGAAATGTATCTTTTATAGGATTATTGAAGTTGAGTAACTCCACTTAGCTACAATCTGCTAATATATCATTAGAGAATGTGAAAAGGGCAGTTTGTAGTCAGTAGATCTTGCTGTTTAAAAGAGTTGGTTTCAGGCATTTGCTGCTTATATCCCTTCTCCTGATCTGCCTGAGTAGTTCTATATAAACCACTATTTTTTGGGAGACACATGTCTAGGGATAGATTATTTATACATATTCTGAAGTTATCACAGATTCTGCTATGGCATTTTCAGTGAGGTTCTGTGTGTAACCATTTACCAGAATGCTTTTTAACAAAGAGATTTAACTACTCTGCAGTAATTTGGAAGTGAGGCATCAGCTTGGATTCATGTCTTAAAAGACTGATGTCAAAATCACAATGTTTTCTTTTTTTTCTTCTTTCTTTTTTTCTGGCAATGGAAGTCTCAATTCTAAAGAACATGATGCCGCCTAATAAAATTTGTTCCACCTAATTTATCTCTGGAAATTTTAATTATCCTTGTACCATGCATTCCTAAATACAGGTCTTTAACTTGAACTTTATTAATTTAATATACTCTGGTTTCCTTTTGAAGAAAGTTTTAGAAACTAGATTTTCTCATATCCAGAGATATCTCTGTCTGAATATAGGATATAAATAGATCAAGACATGTAGAAAGTCTTTATCCAAAATCATGCCTAGAATATTTCAGCCTTCTGCTTCCTTTTAATATGTATTATCTCGGTGTTTTTTTAAAAATATTCTTTTTTTCTTTCTTAAAGACTAAATTATTTCTAGTATCAGTAGCAGGACTGCTATTACTTCATTTCCTTCACATTTGTGCTTGGGGCTATCTCTTCTATTTCCTACTGATTTGGCTAGAATATGGGCAAAATTCATTCACAGTTGCCCATTTATTGCTGGGTCTGTCTTCATGCAGATATTGATTCTCATGGAAGTTACAGAAACAGATTTTTTGGACTTCTCTGTACTTGTCTGATAACTGGCAGATTGCTTCTAAGTTGCTTGTGAAGAACAAGCAAAAAGATGGGCAAACAGCACACTCCCATAAAGTGCTTTTGCAGGAGGAAATTTTGTTTCATTTAAAAAGGCAATATTTCATTTTATCTAATTTGGTTTTTTGTTTGTTTTGCTGAACAGAGACAATGACAAAGCCAGAATAAATTCATTACAGTTTTTCACTATGGACTTGTCAGGCCTGATTTTAATACGCACAAACACACGTGTGGATACATATATAAATATATATTCATGCTTGTATGCATATTTATGCAGAGAGATAAAAAGAAAGAAAGAAGTTAAAAATTTTGACACCTTTCAACCCATTCTGCACTCTGTTCCAGGCAGCACTTGGCCAGCTCCAGCTTTGTTCTCTGAACTGTGGCCAGGTGCCATTCCACATCTCTCTGCACCTTGGCTATTTCTGAAGTCCAGCTTAGGAAATAGAGACATTTCTGGGAGAATGAGCTCTTTGCTTTAGCACCTTGGAGCTCCTCATGCCAAGCTCAGCACAGCAGTGTCAGAGAATAAAGAGTGAGCCCTATTGTCCCCCCGCTGTCCCACAGAGCCAGAGCAAGACAATAAGAGCAGGATTTGAGCCTAGAAGTGAAAGAAGGGGCCAAGCTCCAGCTCCTGCTGCAGCTCTGAGCTGAGGTGCCTGGGCAGCCTGCCTGGGATGGCTGCTGGTGCCCACTGCCAGCTGATGGCACTGCCTTTTCTCCTCATCTGATGCCCTGCTGCCAGCCTTCACTCCTTTCTGGGACAGAGCAGCTTCTGGCAGATTCTCTTCTTGTGTTTGATGGCTATGGAGGAGCCGTGAAAGCTTTTACAAATCGAGTTTTGCTCTTCAATCACTGTTAAAGCAGCATCACAGCAAACCTGCTGGATGTCACGCCTCACTGGCCTGTGGGTGACAGATCTGTCACGTCATGTCAGACCTCAGGGGAGATGGGGGGGGAGAGACCCTCCCTCACACAGTCACTGTGTTGGAAAGGGTTGTGCATCGATTGGGAAGCCAAGATTTCTGCCTGCCCTCTGACCTTTATCAGCCAAAGACTCACGCTGGTGTACTCTGGGCAGCAACTGTTATTTTACTCAGAAGTCCCCTGAAAAATTGGACAAGGTCATTTCTGGAAGATCTGACATCTTCATTAAAACCTTTGTTTTGCCAAAATTAAGTTTCTAGTATTTGTGACTTCTTGGGTAACGATCTTGCTTTGCACTAACTTAAGTTAGTGCAAAACTTCTGCTAGGTATTAGAAGAAGGTTCTTCACCCAGAGGGAGGTTGGGCACTGGAACAGGCTCCCCAGAGGAGTGATCACAGCACCAGGCCTGACAGAACTCAGTAAGCATTTGGACAATGCTCTCAGGCACAGGGTGTGATTCTTGGGGTGTCCTGTGCAGGGCCAGGAGTTGAATGATCCTTGTGGGTCCATCCCATCTCAGCATATTCTATGATTCCGTGATTGTATTTGCTGTATTTTCAGAAAACTCTGTTTTAAGATTTTTGCTTTAGGGTACATTTTTCTTTCAGCAAGGGTCTCAGTTTCTGTTTTGATTCTGCTTGTAACCAGTTGAAAAACAAGGTGAAATCCCACAACTCCATAAGTCCTGAATACAGTTAAGTCCCCAGGACTGAGCTAAGGCATGAGAATGCCCTGTTGCAAAGAGGAGAATCGTATCTTTTTGCTATACTTCACATAAACAGACAATTTCATGAAGCAGAGCTGGTAAGGCAGTCCCTTTCCCCATCACCAAATCCATACCTGTGTTAAATTCTGAAGCTTTGTGCATACATGATTTATGTGTGACTATGCAAATTAAATTATTAAAGCCAAACATATCTGCTTGGAAAATTATTAGAACCTATTTCTATACTCTTGAATTACAAGGGAGTCCCTTGCTGGGCAACTTGGAGCTTGGGAAACAATGCTGTGAGAGTGGATGCAGCCAGTGAAGACACTGAATTCTTTGTACTCAAAAACACAGAGCAGAAATAGAAATATCCCAAAGAGCAAAGAGCTTAAGACATTTTGATTTTTCACATATGCTGCAGAGTGGAGATGGTGACAGGTCTGGCATTTTCATGGTGATTTCCAGACCCATAATATTCACATCAGTTGTGAGGAAGCTCACCAAATTATGGCTCAATTGCAAAAGCCTCAGTAATCAGAATGCAGCATGTCAGTTCCTATTTTGTTAATTTTATTATCTCCTACTGTTAGTGCTACTGCTACTGTTATTTCAAATATTGCCATCCCTCTTGTGGTCATTATGTAAAGTCATATGCTTGAGTATAAAAGGAAAAGGGAGGAATTCTTGGTTGGGTTGTATCTTTTCCCATCAGACTGCAAGGTGCTAACCTTATTTTTTATGGAATTCCTCAGTTCAGGCAAGGAACCCAATTTCCATTTCAAATTAAGGTTTCAAAAACCCTTTTTTATTGCAGTTGCGAAATCCCAGTTGGAGAATGTTTTGTACAGGCATTTATTTAGTTATTTGGCTGAGTTAATTCCTTGTATTAACCAATATACTTAAGAGGGATTGCAGGCTAGGTCACTTCAGAAAGAGGCCTTTGCTTGCCTGGAAGACATAATTTTGGTTGCTAGAACAGATTGCTGCCAGTTTCCATCTTCATATGTTCTGCATTAATGCTCACTAGCATTCATTTAATTTTTATTTAAAATTTTAATTGCCTCAGCAATGAAAGGGCAAAAAGAAGCAATTGGGGATAAGGAAATAATCCTGTACAAATTGCTACCTTTTTAATTCTTTGGAAATACTTTATTTGGCTTTGCTCAATATGCCAAATATGTCTGGCAAGAATCTTATGAGAAGCAGCTTTTGTTAGTGGTTTTAGAGTTCCAGTTCCTGTATATCAATTTACTCAGCAGTTCACTGGGTTTTGCTGCAAACTGAAAATGTGTTATTTTCTGAAAATCTGGTGTATTTTTTCACAAGTCAGTTTACTTGCAGTAATTGTCTTCTGAAGTTATGACTTTCATAAATAATAGGAACTTCACTCATTAACTGTGGCAGTTCTTAGTACTTTCTCAGGTACACTTCCAGAACTCTGGAGTGAACCAGGTGCTGAGCAAACAAATGTGGACTGTTGGTGCTGCTGGTGCTTGTGTCCATCCAGGGAGGTGGAGGTTTTATCTCTTCTCCCCTCTCTAAACTATCAAGAGCTTTATTGCAATCCAGTGGGAACCACTACCTTTGAAACCAAACATAGGTGAGGGGGTGACCTGAGCATGCACCAAAAAAATCACAGAATCAGAGAATAATTTGGGCTGGAAAGGACCTTAAAGATCATCCAGTTCCAGCAAAAAAAGCAGGGAGTTGTGGGCTGAGAAAGGTACCAAACTTAAACAGTTGAAACCACATAAGATTCTAGGTACTTAAAGGAAATAGAATATAGAAAAAAGAATGTAGTCAAGTTTTAAATTATAAAAAAATAAACCCATCATTTTGAGAGGATGTGCAAGTTCAGAATGTGTCTTACAGCCAAATAAATATGGAAAGCCTTCAAAGTTTCTGCCAGTGTAAACTACAGCATTTTCATGGTTTCTGTAGTACCCCAGCTCATCAGGTATCCTGGGCAAAGGTGTGTGACTAACTGATCTTTCATCTCACTGGCCATAATGAATATTGAAAAAAATATATTAATTGAGCGTTTTAAAAATGTAAAACATAGATTTAAGCTAAGCATGTTGTAGAGGTCAAAACTTTATTCTTTCTTCAAAAGCAATCAGTTTTTGAACATTCTAAATTCACCACCCTTCTTGATAATTGTTTACCTTCCTTGCCTGGCAAAACCACCTAGGCAGGATAATTAGGTGTTAGACATGATGGAGGGTCCATTTAAAATTGCAGGGGTTTTAAATGACAGGTCTGAGAAGCTGTCTATACCATAGCCATGATTCTGTCAAATGTCAATAACAGGGACTCAGAATTCTGACTGATAAATAAATTGCTAGGTGTGTTTGCTGATAAAATGCAACGTTAGCTGCAGCTATACCCTGTCATGGTTCTCTTCTTTGTTTACAGAGATTTTGCATCATTCCCTGATAAAGGGCTCTCATTTTTAGCAATTATGAAATCTTTTAGTCAGTCATTAACTAAGCATAAGATACAAGCTGATTGATTTATGCTACTTTGGAGGGGTTTTTCTTTTTAATATTATGGATTGATTCTCAAAAGAGTAACTTTGGAAGTGGTTTTAGAAATGCAGAAAAAAAAATTGGCAGCATACAATGCAACTAAATGGTTCCTGAAGTCGGAGAGGTTTTTGCCTTTTGGTTCCCTTGAAGTTGCTCCTAGAATTTCTTTTCTTTTCAGAGTTTTTGGTGGCATTAGGCCCTGCCTATACTGAGAAAAGAAGAAACCTATATTTCTGTGTGGAAAATTCTCCTGATAAACATACTCTGTCTATATGATTAACAAAAGTGAATGTCTTATGACAGTAAATATGCTGGACAGAGATAATTTCATTTATAAAGCAGTTGTTCCTCTACTCAAAGTTTGGAACTGCATTTCTTCAAGGACATTTTTGATTGGCTATGGAGGGAATTGTAATAATTATTGTAACAATGATTATAATTTTTACCTTTTTTCAATTTAGCATGGAAAATGTGCTTTAGCAGATCATTTATCCCCTTAAGCTATTAATTATTTTTATGATAGTTATCAATACCATAGAATTCAGAGTAAAACTCTACAAGAATTTTATTCTTGTAGAATCTGAAATGCTAGAGTTCTACAAGGACCATTTACTAGTTACAAGGTAATCATCTGATGTGAAATGTCTTGTGTTTCACAGTATTGGATAGATTTTATCCCTTTCAAAATATTCATTTGCTTTAAAAGAACTACTTGTTTTTTTATCTCTCAACATCCAGTCAGTTTTAGGAGCATTTGGTTTAGAAAACACAAAATCCTCACTGCCACAGAAACAAAACTTTAGACTTTTATTCTAGAAAGACAAATATTGTTTATGCTACAATGATCTTCACATTGCCCTCTATTATTTGCAGTAGACTTTAAAAGAAAAAAAAAATAAAAGCTATAACATTTATGATTCTCAGAGGCTTAGCCAGGAATCTGCTCAGTGTCATAAAAATTTGACATAAAGTGCAGGCCTTTGGGGACTGAGGGTCTGTGTGAGTTCCAGGGCTGGAGGGAGCTCCCTGAGAAGGTCTTGCTTTGCTTTTTGTCTTGGAGAGCTCAAACCCCAGACACTTCCAGGAGTGTCTGCACATGAAATAAAATAACCGTGGGATGATAACAGTGAAACACAAAAATGTCCCTAAGGTTGTGAGGTTGTTTTCAGTTTCTTGACTATTTAAGAATATTTTTTCTTTTCTTTTTTCTACCTCCTTCACCACCTCTTTACTTATCATGTCCTATTTATATATATATATATATTATTTTTTTAGTTTTGCACTTTTTAATTGTATGGAGTTGGAACATATCTACATGATCTGCTGAAAAATCTTGCTCTTTTTTTTTTAATGGATTTTCTATTTGTCTGGCTGTAGATATTGTGCACTAAAAGGAACAGCTGCCTGAGATGGCAGTTTGTCACAGTGGAGTAGAAATACCCATGGTTGTAGCACACTTTTCATTGACAAGAAAAACAGTGGAAAATCACAAAATTACTTTATTTTATAAGGGATTTTTGAAGCCACATGACAAGTAGTGTGTCACTATTTGATTTTTCAGAATAGCTTTCAGAACATGGAATTCTTCCCTTGGATTAAATAATACAAACATTTTTACTTCATCCTACTATTTTTACCTATTTCTTAAATGTATTGTATGCTGTTTTCTTCACTTCCACCTGCACTGTGTGAAATCTGAAATTTTCTGGTGATACTGCACTGATACTAAGACAATTTAAATGTCAGCCTGATGAATGTAGCAATAATGTTAGCTGAAAGATTTCTCAAGTGTTCTATACAATGATTGTGAATAGCTATCCTTACCATGTTAGCAGCCTGTGGCTCAGAATAAGAATGAAAAGTTCCTACACAGAAGACACAGGGACAAACATGGAACAGAACAGCAGAATAATTAAATCAAACTGGCCATCTAACTATTTTAGCTTTCCTTTGTGCCTTCTGAATATAAGAACAAGAATGAGACTGATAAAGGCATCTTCCCTTCGGATAAAAATGTTGCATAATTAGATATTGTTTAGTAAATCATATTGTTTGTAGATAACTGTATAATATGGCATCATTGCATCAAAATACTGTTGGAAAATATTTGGTATTGATCCTTACTGACAAAAGTATTTTTCATAGTAAATTTTATAAATATGGAAAGAGCTAGAAGTCACAAAATAAGACAGACACAGTTTTTATCCTGAAATTAAATCCACAAGTTTCAAATTAAATGCCTTAACGAAATTTAAAAATTAATTTTGTCTCTGTAAAACAAAAAGTGTTGACAAGCGAGGTAACTGTCAGGAATTCTGCAGAATAAACCTAAACTCACAATCAAACTAGTTTTCAAATGCCAGTGAAACTGCCAGCATTAATATCTCTTTAGTACCTGGCTTCTTATTGCCACCCACCAAACAAATGATAGCGAATGCACTGCATCTCAGCTTAATGCAAAAGCAAGCTTTAATTAGAATATAACTGAATTCACAAGAATAAAAAAGATAACAAGGGAGGTCAGGAAAATGGAAAATATTGGCTGATGTTTTCTCTGCATTATTTATGGAGGTTAAAATGAGCCCTGCCTACCTGTGCAAAACTCCTGCTCAGGCAGCATCAGGTGATTGACACCAATCTGAGAAAGGATAAACTTTATATTAGACAGAAAGTGAGACTGATTTTCAGAGATATGGGATGTCTTGGGCAGAGTATGATTTCCCAGGACTTCCTGTGCTTCCCTGGCTTGGGCTCTCTGCTGTGGGGAGAAGGTGTGAGGAGCATGGAAGTAGATCCCCAATGCAATTAATCTGCTGAGGGAGAACAGGTGAGTTCCTGACAGTTTTGTCACTCTTGTTTTAAATGCTTTGCCCTGTGGTGTATTCTGAGTAACCTGCAGGGATATTATCCCAAGTGTGGACAGAAAAGGATGTACTGACACATGATTCCAAACTTTTGAATGCTAATTAGGAAGTAGGTGTTTCACACCGTGTATTCCTGTTTGAGCTTCCAAGTACTCTCAGGGTAGCTGTCTTCCCTTAGGCCACTGGATCCTGCCATGCTTTATTGGTATTTCCTTACACTTCCATAGGTACAAACTATTAGCTGGCTTTTATTATTAAGACAGCTCGTTTTGATGGCCTATATTTTTCTGTATAAAGAAAAAATAATACAGAACCATTGTGATTATCCAATTTGTATGCACATTGAACGGAAGTAAAAAAAGCACTGGCAGTAGGGAGGCAGATAAAAAGAACTCAAAATAGAAAACATTTCCTGTTCCCACAGAACAGGACTCATTAAGTATAAAACACATGTAAGAATAATGTGCTATGTTTCAACATGCCTTATTTTATTTGTGCTGTATTACAGCATTCTTTGCTTTATTTAATGGCTCTATACTGGCAAATTTCATTATTGATATTAGGGTTTTTTTTGTTTTGTCTGGTTTGGGTTGTTTTGTTTGTTTGTTTTAATGTATGCTGTAAAGATATTCAGTTAGGGAAACTCCTATATGTACATTTGACAGGTTAAGGTTTCTCTGAGGTGTTGCCTTCAGCACAACATTTCAGTGAAAATGTCACTGGGTGATTTCTTTCTTGGAAGTGACCAAACTGCTCTTGAAGTTGTCACCTCACAAATGTAGTACTTGGTTTCTTATTCTTTATTTAATTTTAAAATAGTAATTGAAAGCTCAAGTTTTTAAGTATCATATATATCAATATATTTCTTCTCCATCTAAGTGACTTCAAGAAGAAAAGAAGCAAACTGTTTGTTCTATAAGCAACTCCCTTTTCTATAAATTACTAAGTGTTATGCTTTGCTGTGGTTATGGCGAAGAATAAAATAACTCTTAAAAGACTTATTGGATCAGCTTATAAACATCAGTGAGTAAAGACAGAAAAATACAGAATCAATAAATACAATTCATAGCAGAAGTAAGTTTTTCCAGAATTAGAGCATAGAATGGTAAACAGCAAAATAATGGGAAAAAGACAAGACAGGTCTGTCTGTGGAAATATTTGAATTGGCTTTAGTGCACTGTCCTTCACATTTATTGGGATGGGATTGTTAGGTAGAAAGGATTAACAAAGGAAAACACCAGTTCAGAAGAATGTATTTATTCAGCTGTATTACAGGAAAAGGTGTCAATCCCCTTGTCTCCTTTGACATTAAAGTTAGAAAATTGACATATGTATATGTCAGTCATAGCATGTAAAGCCACCCATTCCAACAATCTGTAAGTAATGTGATGCATGCTTGGAATACTGATTTCTAATTCATTGAATCACTTTAAGGGAGGACTCAAATCTCTGTTACTTATGAAAATGCACAGCTTTTCTTAGTGCCTGTTTTCTAAGCCCTACAGTCCTTCTAAACTTGATATATCAGGCTCAAACTCTGTGGTTCAGTCCTTGTGCCCAATTTCAACATGCACAGCTTGTGTGGCCTGTCCCATGCCCTACCTCCTGCCCTGCTGGAATTTCTGCAAGAAAATACCCTGCAAGCTGATGTAGGAATAGGAGGGAGAGAGATTTTGGGAGTCTTTCATGAATGAGAATCTTTCCTTCCAGAATAACTTCCCTAAGAATATTCTTCTCATAGTTTCATACCCAAGAAGAATTAAGTAGCCAGCTAGAAGGAAAGAAAACAGAGACTTAGCAGAAAAGCCTTTGCTTTACTTGTTTAGGGATGGGTATCAGTGGGTAATGAGAGATCAGAAATCTCTAAGAGGCCATTTGGCTCAGTATGAGGGAAATTAAAATGTCCTCAATAATCTGTACAGTATTACATGGCAAAATTCGGATAAATTTGCAGTATTCAGAGGTCTGCTTATGCAGAGCTTCATAATCTGCTTCAGAGTTGCTCTGTTTGGTAGAGTGAAAAAGCAGCAAACAACTCTTTATATATATATATATATATATATATATATTTTAAAATCTGTTCTGTTACCAAGCTGCTATGTTTTCAACATATTTACTTTGCTAGTTAACATCCTAGAGTACAAAAGATCTAGAGGAAAATCCTGCTTGCTTGCTTTTTTAAGCATTTTCCTATGTAAAGCAGAAAATATTATTTGCATTTTCTTTCCATCTGTAAGGAAGCCTCTTGGTAACAAATGAAACCTTCAATACAATAAAATTTACATGAAACAAGCTGTCATTTGAGAGCTGTGTGGTTGGAATGATGCCAGTCAATAATAGATTGCATACCTCTGGTTAATTTATTAGCCACCTGTTCCAGAATCCATTACAAGAGCACATTAAGATGCTATCAGGTTGGGGGAGCGTTTTGAGCTTCAGGCCTTTGAGGATGTTTTTCATGTAGAAAGTCAAGCTAATAGAAAACTGAAATGAACAATAGTACCTACTGCCCTCCATGGAGAAGAAGGGGGGATATTCCACAGGTTGCTATTTCTGTCTCCATCCTCTTTAAGAAATAATAGAAGGAAAACTTCTCAATTAAAATGAAAGCTAATGAAGGAAACCTAATAATGCAAAGATTGCAAGTGTTAGTGCAGCTGATGGTGTTTACAGACATGGGAATATGACAAAATCATGAGGTATTATAGGCTAATTTGTTTACTGCTTTTCATGAGCGAGAAGGCTTCATTTTCCATATGAATATTTCTGCAATTCAGAGCATAATTTTTCATAACCTAGCTCCTGAGAGTGTATCAATGTCACCTGCACAGTTACAAAATAGAGATACAAAAACAGAAGGTAAGAAAGCTGTAGGCTGGAATAGGACATTGGGCAGATTGCCCGAGGAATTGAGATTTTAAGAATACGCCTGGATAGAAAAGGGTTGGATCCCTTCTGTATGCTCATTCAGTCTGCAGCACAATGCATGGTCCACACACAAATGAGACAAGCAAACGACACAGGTTTGCTCTCAATCCTGAGGAGTAACAGTATGGCACTGAGCAGTGAGGATCTCATGGAAAAGATCCTAAAATAAGTCAAAGTTCATGCAGAAGGGTCCAGGTAGGAACTATCACACCACTGCTTTTAGAAAATACAGGAGAATTAAAGAGGCAAAAGTGGGAATAACACACATTCTCAAATTCATTTTGAGTAGTACTAATGGAAGATATTTATGTGAACTGATCAGCCCTGGGTGATCAGCAGCTTTTTATACACGTATCAGCTCTTTTCATATACCTGAATATAAACATATTTGTATAGCTCAGTTGGTGAGAACGTGATGCCAATAACACCAAGGTCATGAAGTTGATCCTTGTATGGGCCATTTATTTAGAAGTTGGACTCGATGTTCCTTGTGGGTCCTTCCCAACTCAGAATATTCTGTGATAAAAAGCACACAGTGCACACACATTCAATACTGATTAGAGAGTAGTAACTACTGAGCAATCAGAAAAACTTTCCTTCATATTTGTTATAGAGGTATCTTACTCTTAAAGGATCTCAGATCCTTACTGGCCAGAGGGGTACTGCTGTAGACAAGGGAAAGAGGGAAGAGAAAAGGTGAAAACCTTAATTCAGCATCTCATCAGAAGGATTGTCAAGAAAACCCACATCTGTGATTAATGCAGTACACCATAAGTATCAGAATTACCACATTTGATTGTTTAAGCTTAGATGAGATAGCAAAAGTTTTCATGAGCTATCAGCCCTCTAAGTGATAGACAGAATGAAGAAGTTTTTAACTGTAAGTTGCTTAATGCTAAAGGAAGAATACAATCTTAAAACAGGAATACGTATTCTTGAAACAGCTCCACTGCAGCCAGTTATTTCTGGGTATAAGATGGAGTCATACTGCTCAAAATGTCAATTTGGATAGTTTTATCTATCTCTAATATTACTGCTGGATATTCTCAGCTAAGAGAGAATGATTCAGGTTCTGTGCTTACAGCTGCACTTGGTTTCAGCCAGAAGGAAAAGTAGCAATAAAACACATGGAAATTTGTGTGTGATCCTTTGCTACTCTTCATCTTGTGTAGACATGTTCAGTTTTGCAAAGAGAAGGGAAATGCTGTTATTGTGAGCTGGTATCTTTTAGTCCTCTTAGTGGATGAATGTAAGTACATAGAGAAGATAGATTTCAACAATGAATAAGACCCAGTATCTCCTCAAGGAACAACCTCGCTAATATGCCATTCTTTAAAAAAGTGTTACAGATACCTGATAAAGGCTCTGCAAAGTCCCACACATTTCTCCAAGCTGTCCATGTATGCAGCTTTTTTTCAAGCAAACTGATGCTGAGAATTGCTAAATAAATAGACTTTTTTTTTAGGAGTGGTAGCATGGAGCAGAGTACTAAGTGCATCACAGTGTCGTAGTTGACAGGATCCTCTGTATTACCAAGGCAGAATTTATGTTAGTAACAAACTCTTATTAATGACCTCAAAGTGATATTTTGGGTGACTTTACTGAGGGGCTTATGACTTTAAATTACCAACGGAGGTGGCATATCTCTGTCAAATATTAATATAGAATGGCTGATTCCTCTCATTCCTGTTCTCCATTTTGTTGCAGTGTGGTATAAACAGAACAATTCCTCTGAGACTCTCCATTTTATTAAGGTGCTTTGTCCTGGAAGCCCTGTGATCACACTGTCCTTGGCCAGGCAGCCACATTGAGCAGGCACAGGGTGTTTGAGGCTGTGCCAAGCCTGAACAGCTTCTGTGGTTGCTCTCAGCTCCTTTGGGGGCCAAACATTCTGCCCCAGACTATCTGAATGGCATTAAGCCCATCTTTTTCTTCCACTATCAGTGCTGACTTGGGCAGGAGAATAAATTCACTAAGATCAAGCATTTTTAAAAATAGTCAAAAGTTGATGCATATATTTTCATATTCTTTAGAATTTTAATGCAATTTTATTCCATAATTTTAAGCCATTATTAAAGTGGCACCTGTCTTGCTGTTCATTTTAACATAGTCATAAGTTCTGAAAGCAGAACAAAAGATTAAAAGATCACTACTGAGTTATTTTTATGAAAATATCTCATCATTCTTAGCAGATTTAAAATTAAACTAAATTGATTTTAAAGCAGCAGCATTGTACTGTTCCCTCTGGTGAACTCTAACTAAGATCAGTGGAGAAAAACCTAGTTCAGAAAAATCATGTTCCTGTCAGATCTAAAACTTTCTATTTCAGATTCTGCAAAGAGCTAAGTTCTATCTCAGTGTTCATTATAAAATGTGCAACAATAGTCACCTTTAAGCAATACATAGGCCATATAAAGTCTGGACAAATTCAGGGAGTTTTGAAGCAATTATACCTGACCTTTATATCTGTGAGTTATGGCTAGAAACAAATATTTGAAATTGGTTTAGGAGAATAATTTATTTTAATGTTTAAAAATGCAGTTAGAAGGCTTTCTAAGTAAGTCCTGTTCTCTAAGCCGGATGAACTCCAAAAGCAGTGAAATTTCCACCACAGTGTGGGGAAGACTAATTTTCTCCATTTAAAAAAAAAAAAAAAAAAAAAGTGACATGTATGTCATCACAACAGAGAGGTCTGCTGTGAAATAATATTCATAATTGTCTGAGGCTAGAAAGTGGCAAATGAAAATACAATTATTGAGAAACTGCTTTTCTAGTAGTGAGAATTTCAGGGTAGTCTGGCATAAAAGAGCCATCTAGAAGAGGCATGAAATCAAAGGGTTGAACAGCAGAAAAACCCCCAAATCACTGCCAGGTGGTTTAGAGGGTTTAGAGGGAATGTGAGGAACTGCATCAACAGGGCATTTTTCTGAAGGCTTCCAGTGTGCTGGACCATGTAAACTTTGCCAAGAAAGATAATGGCTTTCACAGAACTACAGATCTGTTCATAAGTTCCTGGTGCCTCACTCAGATTTTTTTTTTTTGAATAGTTTTGCATATTCTACTTAATTTGCATGGAAATTAACTCTACCTGAAAAAATAATAATTCTGAACACTGTAGTGAAATGAAGATGAGCTTCTCTCACCCGCTTCCCTGCCATTCTTGGTCAATAGTACATTTCCTCTGAGGATAGGAGGATGTTGGTCCAGCCTTGTGAGTAAGTCAGCATTTCAGCTGTGTGTCCAAAGGGGAGAAAGGAGGCATGAAGTGAAACACTTTGGGTTCATTTACTGGATAAAAGCCTTACTGACAGAATAAAATGTTCACCACCAAGAGCAAAGCCTGAATTCCAGAGACACCAGTATGTTAAATATTCTTGTGAACATCCCATGAAACAGATAGTGCATCAAAGCACTGAAAATACATCAGGAAAATAGCATTAACAAAGTGACTAAAAAGGGAGGAGGATGTTACCAAAGGCCTGAATTTATTCTGTGACCACATGACTTTTCACAGCTCCTCTGCCTCAGCAGCTGGAGAGCAGTGGGGAACCAATGCCACACTGACATTTCATTGCAGAGCAAAATCAGGAAGTCTGTAGTCTTAGAGTTTGGATCGATCTCATCTTGTTCCCCCTTTCCTCTCCCTCTGTGCGACTGATGATTGTTGTATCCTTTCAAAAAAAACAGGAAATGGGGATTTTAAAAGACTGTGAGATGCACAGAAATACTGACTGTTGTCACAGGGTGGAATGGGAGCCTTGAAGCCCCCACCTTGCTGTTCAGTCCATCCCAGGACATTGCAGTGGGGGCTCTGTGAGCACAGAGAGTGCTGCTACAATTCCCAGGCCCTGTGCTGGTAGATCTTCTGTAGCAGTCCTAAAGAAGCCCCAACCACATTGTAAGCTGACATTGTTCCTCTCAGAGCAACCTTCAGCTAGTAGGGTTTCTCCTCTGCCTCTTAAATTTTTGTGATGTTATAATTATGCAGGAATGAATGCATGTGTGTCATGAATGGAGCATTACAGGTTTTGAGGGAAAAATCAAAAATATGTGAAGGCATTAAATGGTGAAAAAGTGGAAGGAAGATAAGGGAAGATGGTAAAGGGCTTCCCTAGAATGAGAATTATGAGAAGGAAGAGGGATGCATTTTGTTGGTGAGAAGTTTTGTGTCATTGTAGCTCCTGGTGGGAAAAGTTATCGAGTTTCATTTTCCAGTATTATAAAGATGTGTCTAAAACATGTAAGTTTTACAAAAGTGCTGAGGTAAGATGTATAAACTTATCCAGAATTATAATTTTATTTTACTTGATTTTATATGAATGCATTTCTACTGTAAGTTCTTGCTAGAGTAATCTTCTAATTATATGAATCAAAAGCCTCACACAATGGTATGCTAATAGTATCATATAATCATTAGTCCAGAAATCATAACTCTTTAAATATTTCCATTAAATTTCATGCACATGTTCATTTAGACTCAGCTCAAGGAAATTCAAACCAAACATTACTGGTTTAAATGCTTACTGTAGCTCTGTGTCTGTGTGTTACAAATTTCCACGCTCCACTTTACCAAGTGAAGAGCCTCTGCTTCTATATGAGAAAAATAACAGCAGTAACCTGTAGCTTTGTAAGTACTGAAACCAGCGTGTTCTCTCCTGCCATTTAGGCTCAAGTTATCCTAAATTTCAGATCAGACTGTTTATAATCTTTGCAAAGGAGCTAGGGCTGGGAAAATCTCCCTTTGTGTGCCAATACTGCAGCTGGCGTCTCTCCTGTGCTGAAATCCTTTTGATGTCTCATCTGGCCAACAAAACAATCAGTGCTGGGCAACAGCTACTTGTTGTTCCCGAATCTGGTGAAGTGTCAGGGCGTGATCAGAGTTGAGGGAATGCCTGCTGTCTTTGAGCTGGCAGAGCAGTGAGAAATAGTGCAGAATATGTGAAAGAACCTGCCAGTTCACGTGCAGTAAACAAACTCCTTCCTGGCGAAGCACCGCCGCGGATAATGACGTGCCTCAGAGAGCCCAGAGAGTTGGCATCACAGGAGTTGGCATCACAGGAAACTCTCCAGGCTGACAAATCCTTCTCAGGTAAAGCAACAAATGAGCAGTTCACAGGAAGGAAAGAGAGTGACAAGACAAAAAGCAGCTCCCTGCAAGGGCTTACCGGGCAACTTCCTTCCTCTCCTCCCTTACAAGATGCAAGTTACATAAATATTCAAAATAAACATCTGCCATGGAGGTTGTACCCAACCCTGGCTATAAATTAAAAATAAAATCCAGAAGAGAGCTGGTAGGGAATAAAGGGCCAACACAACACAGCTGGCACCTTTTCCTTAAAACTGGATAAATATTTGTCTTCTTGGTGTATCCTTTTCCCTTTTGATCTCTAAGAAAACAGCACATTATAAAGCCCCTGACACCAAACATTCCCAGGAGAACTATGGCAAATACTCCATCACATGCTGTGAGGGTTCCTCAAGTACGAGGTTCTTCAGCTTTCCTCTTGTGATTGACTCAGGAAGGTTTGGGAGATAAGCAAGATGTGTCCTTGTCCTCTTAAAGGGAAGAGCATGGAGTAGCTCATCTACATTTGGAAATTATCTGAATAGCTGTTGCACAATAAATTATTCCACAGTATCTGACCTTATACAAGCGTTACTGTGAAATATTTATTGCATTTTCTGACTAATTTTTCAAAGAAAAAACGATTTTTCTGAGGTAGAATAATCCCACAGGGAGTTAAAGAGCTAATTCTTTAGTAATCATTCCTGTGAGGTGACCTAGACAGAGGGCTTCTTAGCAATGTTATGAGTGAAGAAAAAGGTTTCACTTTTACCTCCTTGTGAAGGGGCACACTTACTGTGCTTAAAGTATAACTTAAAAACTTTTGAGTTATACTTAACCAGTTTCATGTTCATTTAGTGATCCAACACTGCATGAGATTTAATTTCTGTTGACAATTCAAGGAAATAAATATGTTTTGTGATCAGCGCTGCTGAGTTACTCAGAATAAAATATAAATGAAGCCCACAAGTATTTAACATTGCATGCTCAATGAATAGATCATAGGTATCCTGTTCAATTATGCAGTTAATTTTGTCTTTTCCCTTATAGCACATTTGTGGGTGGGAGGAAAGAAAGGAAGTGGTATCTTGCTTTGGAATTGCACACCACTCAGTTTAGTTCTGTTATACATGGGCAATATTGATGGAGTTAATTGAGCTGCAACTTGTAAGAGAGATGGAATTTTGCTCTCCCAGTGTTTGTTTTACAGTTAACCTGTACTTCTCATTTATTACTAATTTAGTTCAAAATCCATGTTTCTGCATCTTTTCTATTTGTATTAATTAAACAGATCCCTTGCAAGCAAAATTCTTTTAAGTTTAATAGTGTTGTTAGCATTCAAACTTTTCTTTTTTGTGAGTTAAAATGTGAGTCTTTAAAAATACATTGGGGAAATGTAGTAGGGGCCAAATGAGTCATCATTCTGGCTCTCATTTACTAGTCTGTTTTCCTCAGGATGTGGTATAATGATGCTCAAATTGTTATCTGCGTTTGCTAAGTTAAGAGAGGCTGTTCTGTAGGATGAAAAATAAATGCAGGTTAGAAATACCAGAAGTGAGGGTGGAATGAAGATGGAGCCAGGCTCTTTTCAGTGTTGCCCAGTGACAGGACAAGAGTTGATGGGCACTCAGTGGAACACAGGAGATGCTGCCTGAACTTCAGAAAACACTTTGTTACTGTGAGCTGACTAAGCACAGGCACAGGATTCCACAGAGAAGTGGAATCCCCATCCTTGGAGATATGAGCAGGCAGACATCTGAGGGTGCAGAGGGTTTCTCTGCACACCTCAATGCCAAAATCTGACAAAATCTTCAGCTTGCAGGAATAATAATATGGCACGTGTGAGCTTTATTTATTAGTTTTCATAAGGCAGCAGATTGCCATGGTGCCAGAATTTGCTTTTCTCACTGCTGCTGGTTAATTTTCACCCTCTGTAGAAGGAGTGGATTTGCAGTTTGCCTTTGAGCATTAAAAGTCATCATACCCAGGCAAAGTCAGGAAATTGTTCAACAGAGGATCTTTCCCAGGAGCTGAGGGGGGAATTGTTAGGTCCACAGTTTGAAAGTACCTGGAATCTTCTCCAGAATGCGTTTTTTCAGTAAGTTAGGTTTCTGAACAGGTGAAACTGTAACATGTAGATACTAAAACATATTTACAACAGTAAAAAAAATCCTTTTTGTTTGAAGTTTTTCTCCTTGCCATATCAATGTATAATATCTGTTTTCTTCAGGGATGTAAAGGAACATAAATTTTGATGTGGTGTACTCTGGTTTGAGAGTCTACCTTTCCTATTTCTTTATTACTTCCGACCTAATTAGGTTTGTTTCCTGTAATCCTTTGTAAGGAATTGTCCAAGTTGAGTTGAGATTAAATTCCAACTAAAAAATCTATGTCCTTTCACAGTAAGAGAAATGTTACTTTGATTGAGAATTTTCTTTTAGGGCAATAAAAAAGTCATGCCTCTCTCATTTAAAAAAAATTATATTAGAAGGAATTAGTGTTTCATGTTTCTTCTGTGTAGTAACTGAAAAATTGCTGATGTCTCTATTCAGATTAAAACTGGGTTAGCGATTGATGTCAGGGAAAGGAAAAAAATAAGTAATTTAATTCATACTTGACTGTCTGACCCAACTCAATGTGCCTATATCTGCCACAAAATACATCTGCCAGAAAAGAAGGCAAATGATTTCTGGAAATTAGGGCAAGTTCATAGTGTTTCAGCAGCTAAAGTGAGAAATTTATTTACTGTCACACGCAGCAGGAATGGAGAGTGGCACAACAAGCAAAGGCCACTAAAAAGGGTTTGTGTGGCACCGATTCTAGAGCATGTCTAAAATTATTACTTTTTGGAAAGTTATTCATGTCCTTTTAAAATGTGCTGTGGGTTATGGACCAGTCTATGCAAAGAGAAAAATGTCTCCACTGGACTGCAGCTGATCAATTTTATGTTACTTGACCTCAAATAATGTGTTTCTATAGGCAGGAGACAGAACTGGGGCTGACATGAGCTCCTGTTCTTTCAGACTGCATGAAAATCTTCCCATAGTTAACCTGCACAAATATCCAGGTACCTGTGAGCATCCCAGAAGTTATGAAAAGCAGAGTATTTAGAGGTCAGCATGAACTCTTCAGAAGAAAAAAAAAAAAAAAAAAAAAAGGCTTGTACACCACACTTGGAGACACAGACTTCCAGTTAGTTAGTTTTAAAATTGTCAGACTCAGTTTCCAAAACTTTGGATCCCATTTCCAAAAAATTAGATTTTATACTGTTTTGTTTTGGTTTTTTTCTGCCCAGCTCCCTAGAGAATGCACCTGCAGCAGGTGCCATGTGGTTGTTACATCCTCGTGTTGTCCACTGATCAGTCTTCATTCACTTGTGAATTTTTGTATTGCAACCTGTGCTCGTCTCAGGTTTGCAGATCAATGGAAAAGCTGAGGCACAGAGGCATGAGGCAGGAGAGATTTCACTTGCAGTAACACCACAGACTTCCAGAGCCCTGTTTAAAATCTGACTCTGCATTATGCTCCCTTCTCCCTCTCTGGCAGCCAAGGCTGCGCTTCAGAGCTGACCAAAAAGCTTTAAGTGGAGCAGTTGCATTTTTACTCCTGTTTCTTTCTAAATCCAGGAAAGTACATGTTAAGAACTATTTAAAACAGTTAACAGCTGATGAGTCTAAGTAGGTTTTTTTGATATAGATGCATTTTAGGACTTTGGTATTTTAAAAAAACCCACAATGCATTAGCCTAGAAACAGAATAGAATTTAGTCACATATGTGTGTGCAACATAGATTGAACTGTTTGGTATTACCTAAAGAAATAAAACTTCATAAATAATTCTGCATTCCCATCCATATTTCCTTTTACTTCAGTAATAAAATGGATGGAGATACCAGATTAACTTCAGGAAGGAATTTCAGACATCTGTCATCTACTAAAGATGTGCCCAGATATTACTGTGAAAGACTTTGGCCAAACCTACTATTCCTGTTTGGCATTTTTATTCTGCTGGACAAATTAATTCCTGACAAACTCCAGTCCTGGTGTCAGTGCAAGAGACAAGGCAAGAGCATCAGTGTACTTTGAAACACTCATGAGAGAAGAACATCAGTCAGTCATTCTAATGTGCCTTGTTCATTTTTTTTGTATGCTACTAACAATACAAATAAGGTAAATAGGGTGGATTTTGCTGCTGCTGAATGACCTTTATTTTTATAAACACTTCAGTACTGTTTTAATAATCAGTAGCAGAGGCAAGTTATTGTTTTGTACATTGCTTCACTGTTAAAGCTGTTCCCAAGACAATTTCTCAAGTATTTCTGATAAAGTAAAATGAAATACTCTTTGCTGCCATGCCCACAGAATGATACATACTGAAGATACAGAGCAAAAACAATGAGAAAAATGTCAAGAGCTAAATTGCCTAAGACAGAAGGCTAAATTGATAGTGTCTTTGTGTTTGCCTTAACCACTTGAACAGAATTTCTAGTTTATATCTTAAAATGCTCCAGGAGGAAGGCATGGGGGGTTTTTTGTTGTTTAAGTGCAGAGCTGGAGGTTCAGGATGATTGTCTTCAAGCATTACCTTGACTTTCAGATGTTTATTTTGATACACTGTTAGTCAATACTGCAATCATGACATTTTATGCTGGAATCTGCTATGTCAATAAGCCCCTTATTCTCTACAGGCAGTGCAGTGGCATTTGCTAACATTTTGTATAAGATCTTCATTGAGCTGCTACAGTGTGAATGTCACTAACTGAAGCAAATTTTAAATTAAAAAAAAAAAAAGGAGGAAAATACCTGTGGTTTTGCTTCCATAATATATGACTTGATATATCTCTGATTTCTGTAAACTTATTTTCTTGATGCAATCTTCTTGTTCAAAATGTGTTCTTAATTGAATGCACACCAAATGCCATGCAAAGGTGAGATGCATGTAGGGCCATATCCTCCTTGACTTGAAAACAATTTTTTTCATCTTTGGGGTTAGTACTATCTAAAAAATATGTTTTGCTATCTTGAATTTTACAGTCTTAATCTTTGTTTAATACTTGAAGCAAAATAAATGTTTAAGTGCATTTTTAATCTAGTTCCTATTCTGACATCATAAAAATAGTACTTTTTATCCTTTTCATCCCGTAGTTGTTTAAAAAATGATAAAAACCTCCCATCTTCAGATGTTTTTGAACTTCTTTTTTCCAATCAGCCAGAGCACCTATTCCCCATCCTCCCCCTCATCTGGATGTACTGCTGTGTGCTTTCTCTGCTTGTTGTCTTCTGCTAGTTTTCTCCTTGGAGCTTCCCTGCTCTTCCCCTTTCATCTCAGCTTGTGGTATGTCAGCATTTCATGCTTTTTAGCCCCAAACCTGCCTTCACACACAGTGGGTAGGTCACCAGAGAATATGTGTGCTATGAATCAATTGCTGTTTGGGTGTCTTTTCTTAGATCAGTGCTTCTGAACACTGGATCTGTTTCTCTTTTAACAAAGCAAGGGGGTTACTAAGTCACACAAGTGGGTATGAAAAAGCAGCATTGTAATTCTCTGTAATTCTCTGTATCAACTATTCCAATTCCACCCATTTCAGCAAAAATATATTGAGGCTTGAAATAAGGCTCTGGTGTTAAAACTGGTATTTTCAGAACTTGGGAAGAATGGGTGAACATGTGATACTGGTTTAGCATGCCATAAACTCATGGAATATGATGATTTTTTTTTTTAATATTATGGAATGGAAACTTTCAGGAGGTGCTATCACAGTGTAAATTTCTCTATCCCAAAGGCAGCATATACGTTTCAAGAAACTTAACTTCTAAATCCTTGCTTTATTTTTTTTCTTCTGTTAAATGTAGAAAGCAATTCAACTCACAGAGATAATTTTGACACTCCATCTTGGTATTACATTTACAATTCTTAGAATAGGAACATGGCTTTTTAGAGCCAACAGCAAATATGATCTGGGACCATGTTGGTTCAAGATAAGAAATATTGAATTACTTCCTATTCACTGAATATGATTCATCCCATTCAGTAACTGAAGTGGTGGAATAATGAATTCATGCATGTAATTAAGGATCATATCATGGTTTAAATGCATAGTGTTTAATTGGTTAATGGCCAGCCATAATTCTAAACTCTCCTAAATTTTGAATGCTTTACTCTTCAATCTTACCTTCTAAACATAATTAAATATATGGTTACCTTTGATAGCAATACATATATAACATTAGCAACTTACTGGGTTTTATCATAATTATTCAAATAATATAATCACAAGATAACATAGGTCAGATTAGATATCTATGAATCATCTGATTCAAGCTTAAATCAAAACATGTCAAATAAGACCAGCTTGCTCAAGGCCTTTTATGTTTGAGTTTTGACTGTCTCCAAGAATTCTCCATGGTCTCTCCAGACAATCTATTGCACAATTTGACCATTTAAGTGGTGAAAAACTACATTCCTTTATATCTTCCCAAAATGGAAGGGCTGCAGTTTTTACTTCTTGTCCTTTTGCTGTTCACCTGTGAGAATTGTCCAGCTTCATCTCTAAACCATCCTGTGTGGTACTGATGGACAGCAGAAATGCCTCCCACAGCCATCCCAGGCTTTAGCAGCTCTTTCCCTCCATGTATCAGCCACTCCTGCAGATTTGGTCATGACCACAAATTTGGTAAGAGTTTATTTCATCCCATTGCCTGAATTGTTAACGAAGACGTTAAGTCAAAGTGAGCCCAAGCAATAAAATAACAGTTAGTAACAGGCTGTGTATAGATAAAACAGTGCACTGCACCACATCATCACACAGAGCCAAACAAAGGCTAAAACAAATTAGAGGACTGGTCACATGCACCTGAGATACCTGCTGTGATCAGCTGCTTTAGTTACAGCTCACCAAGGGTTGAGAGGACTCCAGGCTTAACCCAAAGTGTCACTTTGGCAATGGCAACATCATAGTTATTGAACTGTTAAGATGGACTTGAACATAAATCTGGATTCAAACAATTTATCTTTTCTCCAGGGTGCTCCTGACATGTATTCTGATCAGTAGAGGTTTTTCATCATACCTAGTTAATCAGCCAGAGGTCTCCTCCCACATAAAGATCAAATCTTTATTCTAGGCAACCTGTACATGGTGAGAAATGTGCCATAGGGAAAAGGTTTGAGGTAGCTCCATGACATCCGGGATGACACATGACTAGAAACTGAAGCTCTCCAGGCTTCAGTCTTTGTGACTTTGTGTTTTCACTGCCACACTCTCAGGTCAAAGAAAGGCAAAGTTCCTGACCTGAGGAACACTATGGAGAGAGGCTAAAATGGCCAACAGACTTGGAAATGAACACTGGATCTGTTTCTCTTTTAACAAAGGAAGATTTTGCACTGACTTTCATTAACAAATGAAAGTCAGTGCAAAATCTTACCTGAATCAGTGGCCACAGATGTAATCAAATCCTGGCAGTGCTGCTTGAAAGAAAGATTTGGGGGCGTTTTTTAAGAAATTACATGATTCTTAATCAATCTCTTTTTCCAGAGAGTTGATTTGTGGTTTCTTGGCTGATAGGTTTGGCAGTGCTTAACTCATTTACTCAACTGGGCTGTCGAGCACTCAGCAAACTTTAGGACTGAATTAAAAGTTGTTGGGTGGCAGTTTTGGAGAGAAATGGATCCTTAGATCACTTGATGTTCTTAGTGAGACTAAGATTTCTTTTAATCCAATTTGTTTAAATACTGTTTTTTACACTGAGAAGCAGAATGAACAAAACCTGGGCAAAGAGCCCAGCTCCAGATCACGTGGAAAAACTAAACCTTGAAGTTTTAGCTACTTAGGTGTTGTAAAACTTTTCTTTGTGTTTAGTGATGGAAAACTTAGGCTCATTACACATATTTTCCAGGCTAAGTCTGTGGTATACTTTCAGTCACAATCAATAATCATTCATCTCTGTACTTATTAGATTAACATAATTTAGCGTATTTAAGGGGATGCTTTAGGGCTGATGTATTGTTACAATTGGCTGAGATGCAGAGTTTAGAAAGTTGTCGGGTTTTTGTGAGGTTCTGTCCAGCAGAACACCTGGTTCTGAGAACAATAAACCCAGAGAAGCCCCTTGGGGGCCGTGGTTTCAAGTCTCAAACTCTCCTGTGTGGATTGTCTGGTGTTTCATCAGGGCTGAGAGCAGTCTTTTTGTTCACTGAAGGATGGTAAAAAAAGTTTTCTAATCTGCTGAAATACTTAATACTTGTGGAAACCTGACACACTTCAGACTTCTGTCTTATCTTGGGAGATACTCAAAACCTGTTGAACAAAGCCCAAATCTAACTGGGTTCTGCTTTGAGCAAAAGGTTGCACCAGATGCCCTCCAAAGTCCTTTCCATCCCAAATTATTCCCAGTTTCTGTCTCCAGCTTGATTGGGATTGACCATCAGGTCAGAAGATCCTGAGGAGAGGCTGGCAAGATATATATGGCAGACCATGGAGGTATTTTTTTTTTTTTCCTAAAATCTGATGTTAACAATAATCCTAAAGAGGGTTATCCAAATTTAGGTAGAAGTAGCAAGCATCTGCAAGATACATTTTTACAATAAAACAAGAAAAAATACTCTATTTGAATGAGCTATTTTGCTTGCATTTGACTTGTGGCTCATGTAAATAGTATTTGCAATTTGATTTTACGTTCCATTTATGAAATGCTAAAATATGCACTAAAATCTGTGGGCTTAATTAGACTGATTACCAAGGGTTTTTTTCACAAACATCTGGTACATATTTGTGCTATAGGAGGGTCCCAAAACATTCTAGTAGTCTATAAGCAGAAAAGGAACGAGTAGTTCTTAGTAACAGCATTTCTAAAGCTTTTTGCTTTCAGACTTTGGTTTGAAGAGGGAAGTTAAGATTTCCAAATAGGTCAAATGCAAACCTGAGAACAGCTTTAAAAATTACTGTGAACTCTATACCTAAAAAATATGTATTGCAGTATATACAAGAGTTCTGTGTCCTCTATGTAGAAAGGAAGAGCCCATCTGGGAGAGTAATTTGTAGCTGAGGTTGTTGAAACAATCACTTTCCTAGATTTGGTAGATAAAGAGGATTTACTGTCTGGCAGGAAATAAAAAATCATGCAAGCATAACATGATTTTAAGGCATTCTTCTGAGGTGTCAGACAGAAAGCATCATTCCCCCTCCTTGGTCACTTTGTGATTTCCAAGCATCGAAGTTCATGTGAGGACAGAGCTAAATTTGGTGTTTTCTTCTGCATTGAACTCTCTTCGTAGATTTTTATCATGTGGATGTCATGGATCACAGTCACATTTTTAAATTTTACCTGTTTTGAATAAAACAGTTCATATTTGTTTTTCTATACACTTGCTAATGACAGAGAAACTGGAGCATTTCTACATCTTCTTCAAAGGCATGGAGGTTTTGAAGGTGTTGCCTTGGCAAAAGCCAAGACTTTTGAAGAAGCTCTTTAACCATCAGCCCATCAAAACCAGTAAATATTACATTATTTGCCTCTGTTGGCCATAATCAGTCAAATAAGATTGCTGCCAGATTTGGAGAAACAACAAACCATCAGTCATGCCCTGAAATCCCTTGTCTGCGTAGCAATTACAAAGAGAACTGACACAGGCTGGTGCAGTTCAACACCACATTTACCTTAGCCCTACACTGGGTGGTGGAGTGAAAAAAAACTCATTTCAAAGGCTACCTGTTTTTTCTCCTAGCTGTAAACAAAAGTCTTAAATGAAAAAATGTACTCATACCCTTTGAAGTAAGGCTTTCCCCCAACTTCCTCTTTCAACAGCAATGGAAGTTCATTAATATTGTAGGAAAATCTAAAAGAAAAGCTTCACAGACAGTTTTCTTTTACTAGCACTAACTGTATTTTATAGATTGAGTCTCCATTTTTGTCTCCATCTTAAAGCTCTAAAACAGCTCAGGCTGTAAAAATATATGATTTTATACAGTCCTAGAAGGACTAGAGAGGTTTTAGGGATGGTCTTATGAATTAATGCCATTAATCTTTCAAGACTAATCTCTAACATCAGTCATTATAAGTCCACTTTCTAATATTGGTTGAGACATCCTCTTTGCTCTGAAATTCCTTTCTTTATTCTTCCTCCTCAAATAAACCTTCTTTTCTACTGATGAGAATTAAAAAAGGAAAGCAGCTCTCTTCTCAGTCTCCTCTACAAGAATTATCCAGGAGTAATCCAGTTCCACCAACTTTATTTTACCTTTTTATGTTAATAGTGCTGCAGTAAAAACAGTTGTGCTAATATTCCATGGCTAGGCTGTATTTTAGTTAAGACTTTTAAACCTAAATAAAACCAGTAATTATAGGTAATAGGAAAATCATTACATTTCCTGGAACAACAAGAGGTTTCCCACTTGGTGATTATCCTGTTTTACTTTCAGGTTCCTGTCAGTATTCAACAAGTCTCTCTGGGTAATCCAAGGTGTCCCATTCCAGAAATTAACTCAGGAAAAAAAATAACATTTATTACATGAGAGGAAATGAAATGCCCTAGGTTTACTTCTTAATGATGCACACTGAAATGTAATACAGGGGGTACTAGTATTTTTTATTTTTGGGCACTTCTGTTCTGCCAGACACTGTCAGATTCCCACACAGCCTGGGAATGAGAGGCAACTCCATCAGGACATGCCCAAGTTAGGACTGCCCTGTGTATTTGTGCCACAACTGTGAATTTCACAGGAAAATACTGGGTTTTGTCACAAAAGGGTCAGCAGCTGGCTTAGGACACATTTCAAAAGCAGTGATGATTTCAAAGTTGGGGGGGTGGGGTGTCCCCTCCTCTATTTAAAATTTTTAGTTACCTGGCAGGAAAAATATATCAAATTCAAAGGAAAATTCATAAAACATGAAATTCTGAGGATAATGTTGCTGAACTGATCCCAAGAATACAGTAAAAACTTTTTGGAAAGGTTTCATTATGCCCCCGCTTCAGCCTCTGAAAACAAGATGTGTAATAACTTTATTGTTAAGAGGGAATTCAGTCTTGAAAATTAATCTCTAGTGTCGTTCAGGTATTGTAGACTTTGAAAATACTGCTATTAAAAGACATGGGTGGCTGGCACTAGTAGTTCATTGTGATTGACCTCACATTGCTTCATCTGCACAGCTATTGATTTTTCTTTTTCTCTTCATTTTGACATTTCACATGATTCAATCCAAGATTCATCATTTTGGAAATGTCAAGTTTTAAGGTAGTTTTTTTATTGTTTGGAAAGAGTGATCTTTGAAGTGTTTTGCTGCTTAACTTTTTTCAGACACATCAGCACTGAATCAACTCAGAATTGAGTGGTTTGGGGTTTTTTTTTTTCCTTTCCTAGTGTATTCCAATGTGCCTTTTTACTGAGTAGCTGGTTGTATCAAAGTCAAAGATAGCAGCACTGTTTTGGATAGATTTACAGTGTCTCAGCACTTTTCATGAGAAAAAGCTCTCGGGATAAAAGCCTTTATGCAACGCCACGCTGTGTGATGGGAAAGCAATAGAAAGCGATCGTGGCACATACTAATGCAGTGTATATTACAGAAATATCAGATAACATTTCGTGGCATTTATTCAGCACCTAATAATTACAGTTATACTCAACACTTGCATGGAGCATGAGAGCAGTGGGAGCCTGAATGGAAACTGTCTGAGCTGAACAGAAAATTCTAAGCAGCACCATGAATTTGAACTTGGTGATGTGGAGCTGGTGCAGCTGCCTGGTTCCACTTCACTCCTGTTTGCTCTCCAGATACAGCACTTGACTGAGAGCCATAGAGTCTCCAAAACACAGTGCAGCCTTGAATGTCCTTCTAATGGGTGCTGGAACACACATTTAAACGTTGAATGGCTTCTGAAAATAAAACTTAGGATGTTTGCTCACTGCATCAGTGAGGTGCTGAGAGCCACAGACCAAACTGCGTGACCGATCAGGTGGCGTCGTGTCCCACATGTCAGAAAGCAGAGAGGAGCCGGCCACCAGGAAATTACAGAGGCTCCCTCCAGATTTTGGATTCTGTCTTGACACAGGACTGGAATCAGAGGATGCCTGCTTGCCAGGAGAACCCAAGGAAATTGCCTGTAGGTGTCTGGCTTTCTCTGCATTGCTCTGGGTCCATGTTATCCAGCAGCTCTTGTGGTAGCCCTCTTCCTCTGCCAGGCAGGCATGAACCATGGGGGAGCTGATTTCTGGCTTTCTGAAAAGGTCTAAAAGCAGGGACTGCTCACTCCTCTGGAAACCTGTAGCAGGTTGTGGTTGATCACTGGTCCATGGAAATTATCTGATCCAAAGAGTGCTCTTCATTTCTCTATTTTACCACTCCCTCTCTCATCTCTTTTTACTGACTTCTCTCCATCTGACAGAGTTAAATTGTTTACTCTCTTCTCTCTTTACATCACAGACCCCAGTAGTACACACCACGCTTCCTTGCCTCTCCCTCTCCTTCCCAGTGTGTTCCTCCCTAATGGGTGCCATTATTTTCACACTGCTCAGAAACTTTCCCCTCAGGGTTGGTGAGGGAGGAGCGCTACGTCTCATGCAGAGCAGTCCTGAGTTTTAAATGTCCTGATGGAATGTATAGAGGCAAGATGAAAACAGAGTTTGGAAAATGTCTTCTGAAATAGTGGAGTGCTGTGAGGTAGCTAAAAATAAGGTGATGATTTGTGCAAGCAGAAGCTGTCAAAAAAAACTTGCTGAAACATTTGAAAGGAGGTATTATCTCAGTGGTGTGAAGGTTGATTAATTAATTTCTGAAAGACTTCTCTGATCTTTGTCTCTTATGAATTTAGCATTACCTGGGCATGGTAGTAGCTGCATAAAGCTTTGTCCAATTCTTATGTCCTCATCAGCTGATTATTCAATGTACCTGCCAGGATCCAATTTTCTTCAGTGTTGGTGATTTAAAATTTCTTCTATTAACTCCTACTAACATTCTTATGGTATTAAAGAGATGCCCCTAAGCAAATAAGAATTCGATATTCTGTAAAATAAGTTAATCTAAATCTGAAATACAAGGCTTTATGAACTGTGGGCTCCAGTACATCTAACATCCAGCCCTGTGCTGAGATTATTGAGTTTCTTACCTTGAAGCTCCAAGGTATAGAGTGATGTTTTTCTCTACTCTTTGTAAAAAAGCCTTTCACTGTACTAGGAGTTGCATCAATTTTATTCAAGCTGTATAGATATTTATTTAATGATTATCCATACACAAATCAAGCTACCTGTGTCAATTTTCTGTTAATATTGGCAGTTGCCTCCAGATTCTGAGTATTCTGTAGGTAAAAGTGGAAACAAAGTAATAAGTAGCTGAATAATCTACATACATTTTTAAGGCAAAATAATGTATTTATTGAAGATAATTCAGTAGGAGTAATACCACTGCAATAGTCATGGTTTCTTTATAAAGTCCCAGAAGAGCCTTTCCTACTCCAATTCAGAATCAGAACTTTTTTTTTTTTTGTCATAAACTATTGATATCTTTCTAAGTTGGAATTGACAAGGGAGAGTGGAAATTCGAGAGCATTAAGAAAGCTAATCAATAACCAGTAGAAATAAGATTTCATTTACTCACTTGCTAATGTAGTAAAGTTTTCCCTATATAACAATTTAGTTACTGCATTTCTTTTTTAAGATTTGGGGTATCAGAGCCTGAGGCTGAACCCATATCAAGGTGGAAAACAAGGGCGGTGCAAAGGTCAGCACTTTGAGTTCTGATTGATCCATCAATACCGTTCAGTTTCAATGCCAGTAGATCATTTCTGGACGTGTTTTGTCTTCATCCGTGGCATCCCACTTAATCTAGTGGAAGATGTCCCTGGGTAGGAGATAAATGATCTTTAAAGGTCTCCCAACCTGTATCATTCTGGGGTTCTGTGATTTCTGACAGACCTGATGCCTTACTGGTAACACCTAGTCAGGGTGACTGTCTATCAAAAATAAACTAAATTACAGTACTGATACTGACATCTATAATTTTATTTGCAATAATTTCATAACTTTCCTTTAATCTGAGAAGTACTTGATGCCTTTTTGTGAAGTGCATGGGGTGTACTCTCTGAAAAACAAAGCAAAACAAAGCAGAAGTCTTTTTGTCTCCTTAAATGATTCTAGGTCTTGTACAGGAACCTTATCAATGCTCACAATTCCAGATATTTCCCATTCAAATGGTTTCTTCATGCAGTATTTTTCTACCACTGTTTCTAGCCATTTCTTGAGCAGAGTGCTTCTTAAAACCCAAAAGTCACGGTAGTGCTGTGGGAGCCACAGGAGTAGATGCCTTTTGAAATGATTGCAGGTTGGATTTGTTGGGAGGGAAACAAGAAATACTTTTGCACTCTGAAATTAACATTTTTCAGAAGAACTCGGATATTAGAAGTTGTATTTGTCAATTACAAAAACTAGGTGTTGCAAGAAAGAGATAAACAATGACAGAGAATGAGAGTAGGAAAACAAAATAAGGCTGGATTTGTCCAGCATTGAGGGGCTCTTATCAGTTGTGACAGCCCTGCAGTCCATGCACTGTGTGCCATTTGAAAAAACAATAAAACCTCCAGTGAGTGTCTGTGCTGACTGATTGATACTCCTGAAGGCCCTGTAGCACTTGAATTTAGTAAAGGTGGGGCAGCACAGTGATGTGCACAGCACACTGATAAAAATAGTTTGTTAAACAAGCGTGTTATCTCAGCACTTTGCGTTATAAGAAGCAGTTCTTATCATTAGATTTATAGGTGACCACTCATAAATAAATACATTTTCTGCCAGATCTTGGAGAAACAGGAAGACAAGAAAATGAACAAGAGGCATTTACTCTGCTCTGGGTGTTCTGCAGCCGCCATTCAGAATAACTGTTATCAGTTAAATTATTAAATGTACCCAGTAAATCATTTTCTTATACTTTCTCTTTTGCATTTTGAAATAAAAAGCTCTGGGTCTTTTGTATTTACCAGGACAATTAATGAGCATGTTTGAAAGCTATTGGACAACATTTCAAACTAGAGCAACTTGAATCAATTTTCTTGATGTATTCCTGACAAAAAGGTTGATATTCTCTGCTCATAGTGCTTGAAAATAACAATATTGCTACTATCTTCTTCATTGCATGGCACTTTTCTGGATTAGCAATTTTGAGACTGTAGATTGAAGGTGATATGAATAGGAGTCACAGTTTTCCTATATGTAAATATGGTATTTATTCTATTCCTTTATCAGCAACGCTACACCAAGTCCCAGCACAAAAATACAAGGTGAAGGGCCCTGATGTACCTATTTCTCTGATCTATTTCTCGACCAATACAGTAAAATATAATGTTTTTATTTTTATATAGATGTATTTATAGTTAATAAAATATGGTTTTAAACTATTGACAGTAGCCTTTAGTGCAAAGAGGCCTAGAATTTGGAAGGGAGGCACAAAGGTGTCAGAAAAGAATCCTCTGAACAGGTGGCAGGAGGACATGTGGCCCTTTCTCCCTGTAAGAGTTCAGTGAGACAGGGAAGGCCATGGTGCAAGGCAGCCTTGCAGAGGGCTGAGCTAATTGCTGTCATTTTCTTCTGCTTTAGGCAGGAACTCTTTGGATAGGAAACCTGACTTTCTATTAAATGAAATTTGAAGTGATCTTGGAACAAGCATTCCTTAATGAATACCTTATTAACTCCATCTCACCCATGCCTTCTGTACAGGCAGGGCAATGCTTCCATTCCAGCTCACTGGGAAATCACTTGAAAAGTATGAAGGTTCTGATGTTGGCTCTTTGGGAGGCAGCAGTCAATAAAAAAGATCATGAACTATCTCCAGTAAAATATTGCTGATTCCCAGAAGAATGAACAAAGTTGTGTTCCAGTTAACTGTCTCCATCTAATACCTGTCTCTGTTTGTGAATGCCAGGACAGATAATGAAGAAGAAGCTTCAGTGCTGCCAAATCCTGTAAACTGTTAAGCAAGTTACAGGATATTTTTTCATGACAAATATTGTCAGACTGTAGTTCAACGAGGAGCTATGAAAGTAAAAGATAAATGAAAATGGAATGCAAATGTGATTTAAAACTAAACAAGGCATCTGTCTTTCATCACTCTGTCAAATGGGGCAGAAACACAGGTCTGTGAACAGACAAACTGTTGTGTGCAATTTGTAGCAATCACCTTTCTCAGAATGGATGGGAGCAGCAGGAGCAGCCTCACATGTGTGAATTGCATTAGAGACGGCAATTGAGTCATTGTAACTTAAGGCAGCAGGTTCTAATTGGGAAATGCTATCCGTAAAGAAAACAAAGATGGCCTTTGGGATGAAACTGAAAGATGAGGTGTCAGAGAAAGAGCTCCATCCTGGCATATTCTGTAGATTCTCCTCATGGGTGGTAATTTGAAGTAATGAGTAGTCCTTGTTGAATGACCTTGTACATCTGCTGTACTGCCTGATCAATCTGTAACTCACTTTCCATCAATTGCACTTTTATTACAATTAACTGTGCCATCATAAAGCCCTAAAAATGAACAGCACAATCTCTGCATATGTTCACAGCCATTTATCTTGGGACTGGGAGGGTGGCAGAAGTCCATCCTAAACCTTTTGTTCATGCCAAAGTGCAGTTTGTTGATTAGAAGATGCTGGGTGATGGAGCTGGAGAGGATGGCAGGATTTGTTCAGCATGCACAGAAGCACTCACAAAACGATTTGAGATGGGAATTTCTGCTGGAGCCAACGTGCTGCTAAGAGGCCACCTGGATTGGGGCATGAAGAACAAGCTGCCTCCCCACCCTCACACCCCATCCTAGGCAATACAAAAAATGAACAGAAATGTTCATGCACATTGCCATTTTGTCAGGAAAAAATTCCTGTTTTGTCAAGATAATGATAGCAAGATAAGAATGTGGTTGAAAGGTTTTGGTTGTACTTTCAATTACAGGGAAGAAACACTCATTGCAGTTTTTCACACTTCAGTATTTAGACAATACACTGCTTTTAATTACTACTGAAGGAAGATGAAAGGAATGGATGCTGATGATTCCCAAGTTATTTGTTAATATCTTTAAAGATTCAGTTTAGAATTAGTTTCAGCATTTTGTTGAATACTGCTTAGCATCTGTGCTCAGATTTTTTAAAAGTGAAGCAGGTTGTTGTGATTGTGTGAAGGCCAGCTTCTGCTGTGTAACAACAGAGTTGCTTTATTTCATTTGACTTTACACATTGAGACATCCTTTTCTGGATCAGTGAGTAAACAAATACAATTGAGAGAAATATTTGTGCTGAATGCAATTTACAGTGAAGAACTATGTTAAAATTTCATTTTAATTATCTTGTCCTTTTTAATGGGGTTTGCTAAATTTGAAGCTGTTACAGGATGGGGTTTGTTTGTTTTTGATATTTGGTCAAAGCATAAAACCAAAACTTTTGTGTCTACATAATTATCTTCCTTGTGGTAGGAGAACATGAAGATTTTAAGTACAGATAAAGGATCTATTTCAAGCCATCTTTCAAAAGAATGGCTGTTAGGATAAATTGTCCACTTTTGTAACAGAAGTCTTAGAATCTTAATGTAATTGTTTGAGCTGCTCTGGAATGAATAATTTGAAGATCCTATGCATTTCTTTCTATAGGTAGCTTTAAGGAAAGCTGACTCCATGTAGGTACTTTAATGTTTCTGAAGCTGAGTCAGTCTGAAATGATTCCAACAGTAACCAGCATGGCTTATGCATTATTTAGGATACAAATGCTCTCAGATAATTTCAAGTAATTTTACTAAATTTGTTACATATTCCAGACGTTGGGGCAGCCTGCTAGAAGTGACAGGAAAACACAATTTATGTCCTCACTTAGGAAATCATCTCTTATTTTCCCTTCTGTTTTTAATCCTTCATCTCTCATATTCAAGCCTTTGAGACAAGGACCTTTTCCTCCTACCCACAATTTTCATGTTAGATCATAAATAATGGATCATAATCAAGCACTTTGAAGTACTTTTATTGGCTGCCAGTGTCATCTCCAGTATTTATCTTGTCTACACTCCACTTCAGTGTTTCCATATGCAGTAAATCTGAGACTTCAGCCTGGTAACTGTTCTATGTCTTTATGATTTCATTGACTAAGAATTCAGATGTACGTTTTTTCCCATCTATCATGTCTTAAGAGCTTTTACCATGTTGTAAATTGTGCAAGACTAGAGTAGCTCTGTCTCAGGAATCTCATTCTTAGCCTGGTCTGATTTTGAAAATTTCCCTCCCCCCTCCAATGACTCATTTGCCATGCTTATGGTGAAGCCAGCCCATGGAGTTCTGGGGTTAATTTGCATTCACCTGATCATTGTGGTGTATTAATTCTGTAAGATTTTAGTGATCATTTTGATCAGAGGGGTTTTTAATTCCTTAAAAAAATGTACTCTGCCTGTGTCTCAGAGATATATTTCCAAGAGGCTTGTGTGCTCCAGGATGAAACTGTGTGCTCACTAGCATCCAAATATTTTGTAGTTTTGACATGTAAATATGTAAGTATATTCTACAGGGAGAAAGCAAAAAACTTAGATGTAAATATAGACCACCTGGTTAAAGTTTTTCCTTTCAAATTATTATTTTAATTGTGCAAAGTACATTCTTATTGGACATGTTTTGCTTTCAGAAAAAAAAGTTTGAAAACTAAAGTTTGGCTGTGATCAGAACTATAATTTGCTCATGTCACCATCTTCTGTCTCCTTGAGGCAGTTTCTCACATCCATCACAAAGGCCTGATGTCCCAAAGATCAACTGCCAAAAAAAGATCTAGTTACAACAAAGATCTAGTTAAAACTAGAATAGGAATGGTGCATACAGATAATCCGGTAAAGGAACAAAAAGTCATGATGTACCTGAATAAAAACTCAAAATGAAACACCCCAGGCATTCCCAAATTAAAGCGTTCAAGTTATGGACTGAATTATGTGACCTTTTCATTCTATTTACACAAATACTGAAATGGATAATTACAATAAAACAATCTCTATTTTCTGCTGGGAATTTCTCTGGCTGAGAAAACATCCTTGTCTTCAGTGATAAGACAGAAAGGGAAGCAGGATGGCTTCTAGGTGGAAAACCAAAGGACAGAAGTGTTTTCTGTATGTTTTATTGACCAATTTGACAGCATACCTTCTTTAAACAGCATGCACTGAGAAGAGCAGAAATAACAAGCCATGTAGAAAGAAAAATAACTAGAGTTTTATGTCTAAATCAGTTGTATTTCCGTGGGTTTCTCACCCTGTTGATCCCAAGTAGCATGTTTGCTCACAAGGCTAAGCCACACAGTTGTGTACTGTGGATGGAAACACTGAGATAAGTAACCACTGAGTTTTATATGCACTTATTTATCAAGTCAAAAAATGTCTAGTGCAGTTGCTAGATGACCATAGCAGATTCTGATCTCTGCCTGTTTTGTTTTATTTTGAACAATATTATTTATCCACAGAAAATTACATTTGAAGGGGAAACTGAGTTACCATAATTGTTAGGGATAGATATGCTTGTAATACAAAATGACTTATGAAAATGAAAAAAAAAGCTGAAAAAACAAACTACTGTGGTGCTGCAAACTGAAGTCAAAATAGATTCTTAACATGGGCAACAAAAATGCTCTCTCTAAAAACACGTAAGGTTTGATAGTTTTTGTGGGAAGTCTGTTTTCCATCTTGTGTTTTTTTCTTGCATCACTGTGATTGCTTCACACCTCCCAAGCAATGCATACAGACTTTCACAAGTATGCAGTGTACTTCAAGTTCAGAATATACATGTTCTTTGCCTAAAAACTTTTCAGTAAGTTAATAAAACCTGCCTGAAGCCATCTGGCATATCTCTGTATTCATACTGTTGTTTCTTGCCACTGAAGAAGAAAACTCAGTTTAAACTTCCAAAGAAGTTTGTGTCTTTCCTTATTTGTCATTGCGTGATAACAGCATAATCATGAGTAGAAAATGTGAGAGCAGGAGGGATGTTTTGGGTTGGTTTTTCACATGCTGAGGCACTTCTCCTTTCTAAAACCAGTTTGCAATGAATACATATGTAGACACAATGACAGAAAATGTAATCCATTGTAAAGCCACCCAGAAGCTGTCTTCTGGTTTTATACATATTTAAGGTCACATGCCAGGCAGACTTAAAAACAATCCCTGCAGAGCTTTGCTTCCTGGACAGTTTAGATAAAAAGCCAGTTCCTGTGTTGGCGATCCATTGCAGTGGTGTGGGCACAGCACAGAAATGTCCGTGGGCAATGACACATCCATCAGGATGTGACTGACAGCCTGAAGTGCCACCCTGGTCCCTGAGCCTGCAGTGCTCCTCCACCTGCATCTGCAGGGGCTGTGGGGGGCTTGCAGGGCACAGGCAGGGCAGGACTCAGCTCATGTCTCTGCTTCAGGCACATTCTCAGCCCTTCTGCTGGAGCACACAGATGGGGCAGCTTCAATCTCTACATATGTTCAGTTTGATCAGTAGCCAAAGCGTGCTTATTATTTTTTGACCTGTGGAAGGGGAGTAGATACTCCTTGTTTTATGTACTGCAGGATATAAGCAGTGAACATCCAAGGTTTTATGAATTACATCCAGACTAAATGTGCTATGCAAACTTTATTAAGTAATAAATCTCTCCACATGAGTTTTTCCATCCATTACCATCTTTACTGAATTAAATGGTTGCTATTTTGATAGTGATGATACTTAAGACAGTGCTGAGTTCTTAAACCAAGAAATTCATGTTAAGGAGTAAAGCTCATACTTTAAAGAAATTAATGTCTCAGCCACTCTGAGGCTTATGAAAAAAGATCAATCCAGTGGTGTGTGGATTTCAGCACCTACTTCGTGGGGTTATAAAAATCCACAGGCAATGCAGATGTCTCTTGGAAATCCACTCACAGATGGACTAATATTTCAGCTTACCCCATTTTTGGTACCACTGGAATACCCTGTAACTATTCCAGTAAGTTTCGTTGCAGTGCTTCCCTGCACAGGATCTTTTCTTCCTTTTGCTGCTGCAGTAGGCCTGTTGTCTCAAAGTGTCTTTGCTCCTGCATTTCTCTTCACTCAATGCATATCCTGCAGCCTTTGCTCATCTTCAGGCCCAGTACATGGATAACAAATGGTGCAGAGAGGACTCTTCCCCTTCCTGACCATCCCAGAGCAGTTTGTCCTCTGATGAGTCTGCCCCAGGACAGACACAAAATCTGTCTCCCCCAGAGAGTCAGCCAAGTGCATGTACCTGCTGTTAAGAAATTCCCACGTTTCTCTGGCCTGTCTGCCTGTCAGATTCCCTTCTGGAAGACAGGCTGGTTTGGTTGTCCAAAGAGCAGACGTGCAGGGTTTTGGTAACTGCCTGACTGTGGGGGTAGCATCAAGAGACTTCATCAAGCTACTATGTACCAAAACAGGCAGCAACCCTGCTCTCCTCTTAGATTCATTTTCTGGTCCTGTTGGTTCTACAAAAGAGCAGCTATACTGGATCACACTGTTGGTTCATCTGGCTTCACATCCTGTCTGGTCAAAATTGAAGATTAGAGCTGAATGAGAGAACAGAAAAAGTTTACAAGATGCATATCCCGAGTACTCAGACAACAAGTTATACTTTGGGGGAACATCCTTGCCCAGTAGCAGATTAACAATTTATTACTAAATACGTGCTAAAATCTATGGCATCCCTTGGCAAGGAACTCAAAAGCTTTATTTCACATTCTAATAAGAATCACATCCTTTCGACTTCACTTGCCATGTGCTTCACTTCTGTGCTGCAAGAAGAAAGGATCACACCTTTTGTTCTTCCTATTATTCCTGTTTCAACCTTTCATTGCATCCTGCTTTTCAGATTGCAGAGCCCACATCTTTTCTTGAGTTACCTGTGTGTAAGCCATTCCACAACTTTAATTTACTAATTACTGTAGATACTCCCTGGTCTAACATACCATTTTTGAGATGACAAACCAAATTAACACACAGTATTCAAAATGTGTTTCAAATGTGCACATGTGCTGTCGCAGTGTGAAGGTCTGGTGGCTTTTCTTTTCCTTTGTAATCCCTAACATTTCATTTAATCTTTTTTTTATTACATTGGAGCACAGAGGTAGCATTTTCATAGGTCTATTTATTAGAACTCAGAAATCTTGTTCCTGGGTGGAAATGGTCAGCTCAGAGCTCATTTTGCTTATGAAATTAGGGGTTCTTTTCCTGTGTGCATTACTCTCCTCTGAATTTCATCTGCCATTTTATTATCCAGTCAGCTGATCCCATGAAGCCCCTTTACTGTTCTCCATAGTCCTCCCTTTTTACTACCCTGATTAAGTTTAGCAGATTTTCTCATCTCACCAGATCATTCATGAGCATCTCAAACTGCACAGGATAAGCAAAATGTTCAGCTGGAGGCTTCTGGTGACCTTGGTCTACTGTAAACAAAAAGCATATGTAGAATATGGACATATTTTTCAGACACTGAAAACAGTCTATATATGACCCTGGAAACAGAATTATGATAGCTGAATATTTCAATTGCGCATTTATCATAACAATTGCATCTTACAAATTATTATTCCGAATCATAAACCTTCTAGAGATGAAATTTTCTTAATTATTTAGTCAACATGTGTAAGCATCGAAATACGTCAGCTATTTTCTTCCATGCTTGTTCCAATTACTTGAGAGTGCTAGTGTCTCTCTCTCAGCTGTTTTATATTTTGTATTCAGGATTGTGTGCTTACTGAAATGTCAGGTAACAGTGATTATTATTATATCATCAGAATCTGGGGCTCCATGCTTGTATTTCTGCCCATTTTAAAGGTAAGCAAACTACATCTTTGAACTTGGCAATAGAACAGGATTATACCTCAGTGCCTGATGGGAGGTTCAGATGCAAAAGATTGCATTATGAAGTGTTTAATGGTGATATCAAAGTTTATAGAATGGAGTAGGGTTAGAGTGACTGTTATCTTAAGGAAAAAAAAAATTAGGTGGTTTTGTGAGTGTAGATAAAAGGTAAGACATTCCACTGGTTGAGGAAAGAGAACTCAGTGTCTTTCCAGTATAGGCACTGAGGAGAGATGCAGAGAATGGACCAGACAGGCTGAGGTCATAACATTTTAAGATGTGCCATCTTAGAAACTTCAGAAGAAATAGAATTGCTACATTTCTTCTGCTAAATGGGTCCTGATGCTCCTAACTTTAGGTATTCCCATGGAATTACATGCTTAAAGGAACTGAGAGTAGGTGGTGTAAATTTAATGGGACCTGACCACCAAATGGAGACTGATAACAAACACTGACACACTCAAAGAGTTCAAAAGAGTTTGAAGAGTTCTTGTCAGCCAGAACCAATGAATTAATTATTAAGATAGCCTTTCTTCCTCAAGACTTTATGCATTGAGTTAACATGGAATTTTTTTGGAAGGACATTTCAGGGGAAGATCACCTTGCATAACATAAGGAGTTGCAAACACAATCACGATATCTCTGACCAACTATGTCATGAGCGGTTAAGTCAACACTACAAAACACTTTGTGATCATGATCACTAATGAAATATGGAAAATTCTGATTTATTGCAGAGTTAGCATGATGGCTCAGCAAATTCATGATATTGATGCGGGACCTTCAAAATGATAGCAAGTAAATTTTAGGATATAAAAAGTTGCAACGTGCAAACCGTCCTTTTGTTTCCAGTAATTATTTTCCACAAATTTATTGGCACAGAATTAATCCATGCCAGCAGAATAATATTTTTTTGGAAAGCTATTACAAAGCTATCCTGTATTATTTATTTTGTTGGTAAACTTTCTTTTTGACCACATTTTGCTAACCCTTATTTTCTGAACAGTATAGATAAAGAGCTAGAAGATCCGGAACTGACACATTTGAGTGTGTCAGGACTCTTTCATAGCTGTGGGAGGTTGGTGTCCTCTAGATGGCATTCAAGGAATTGCTGCATGTGTGGAGGATGGGTTTTTTTCCTCTATCAGTTTTCCTTAGCTGCTGATTTTGTTTTGGGGTTTTTCTTGCCCAGGTTTCACCATATGTTTGAGTACAGAGGGATTTGAGATGCTTGTCTGCTGTAGAGATTTTAAGTTGAAGGTCACAGAAATGGGGATCGGTGCCAAGCACTGAGACATGGGTCTGAATTAGCAGGTCTTACTGTTTGGTTTTGTTTGTGTGCCAAAGAACTTTAAATATCCTGTGTGGACACACTGATTTCTCAGATCTTCCAAACTGCAAACTCATGGCTGAATCACACATCAGAGTATGATACTGGGCAAAGAGAATTACTTAGAACTTAAGGAGGATATGAAGAAGGAAGATTTTCTTCATGATAAAAATATAAGAGACTGAGCAAGTTTTTTCTACTGAGATCATTATTTTGTGGGTTTTTCCAATGTAGTAATATTGCTTGTAAGCAGTGGTGCAATACCTGTGTCTAACCCTGGTGCTTAACATGAGCTGTCAAACTGAAAGTTGTCTAAATTGTCAAACTGAAAGTTGTCTAAATTGTCAAACTCCAATTTTGTGCATGCTCTGATTTCTTCTGGTTTTGACAGCGTTAAGGATCTTGGACACAGAGCATAATTTAACTCTAAATATCATTCTGAGGATCAGGCTCTTAAAAGTTAGACCCCCAAAGCACTCAGCTGCACATCACTAATGTACTGTGTGGCTATGAGCCATTAGTTCTTACAAGCAACTACCAGAGCTGCAAGAGCAGGGTGTTTTCTCTCTGTAAAATTTCTGTAGTGCAGAAGACTCTTTAGGGATAAATAAAAGCTTGTTCCAGAAGGAAGCTGTATGTAGCCAGCTTACCTTTGGACTGAGCTAAACAGAAAGCTTTGTAACCAGGTAGTGTTTCTGAATTTCAGAAGGCTCGTCTAGTCCTTTTTTTTTTTTTTTTTTTTTTTTTTTTTTTTTTTTTTTTTCTTGACAGTAATCTATGGGGTACACTGGTGGGAGAAGGTCAGGAAAGTGTCAAATAAGGCTTCTCCATATGTGGTCTTCCAGTTTCCAGCAGCATTCAGTAGCATCTTAGTTAATAAGGAATGTTTTCTCTGTTTCTTGGTTCAGTGTCTGTCAACTCCCTAACTTTTTGGATGCCACAGAATTTTTATGGTCCTTTTTAGAAATCAACCAGTGCAAACTCTGCCTGTGTCAGTAGGCCCCCTAGAGTTCATCCCTTGGACAAGAAGAGCTTGTGTAGAACAGCTTGTGTAGCTCAGCTTTTTTCCTCAAACCTTCCTGCTTTTCTTTTTCCTGTAGGAAGCACATTTGTTGTGCTACTAGAGATAGGAGATGAAAAATATACCTGGGAAAAAATCTCCAAGGGGAGGGTTCAGCACACAGAATGTTGAAGAGCACAAAGACTCACTAAGTGTCAAGAAAAAGAACAGAAATACCAAAGGGGCATAATGGAAGGGTTCTGACAATTCAGAGGCTCTTGCTAGGAGGGTGTTCATTGGATAATTAATTTCTTGCAAAGAAAAGGCAGGCTCCTTAAGCTAAGTGATGTACTGACCCGGAAGTGTGGATGCTTAGGTTTCCTTCTCACATGAATCTCTGTCAGGAGATTGCCTCTCCATGAGCATGGGTATCTATAGTAAGTATTAAACCACAAGCTGTAGGGCATGAGCTAACTAGCAGCAAATAGTTGAAGAGGCTTCCCTTTTGAAAGGTTATTCCACAATTACCCAGGCTTCCACAAACTCACTTTGAAATATATTTTATTGCCTATCATCTGATCTAATTTCCACACTTCTCTTCTTTCTTGGTGTTTTAATTTTTATACAAGTCAGAAAGATGAAAACTCTTTAGATCCCAATGGTTTTTCAACTCTGCAGAGTTTTGTCTTTGTGGATAAATCAGCTCAGTCTTCTACAAAGAGGAAAACACACAAAAAAAGACATTTATTTTTCAAATGCATTTAATAACAGTGTGACATGTTTTCAGAATATGAATACAGAAGTCCAGAAGGAGCCACTGGCCTCTTCTGAGCCTCAGGTTTTACATATAACAGAAGTTAAAGGCCAGCGCCTCTTTGCTGTTAGAGTTGATTTGCCCTGATGCCTTCAGGTGTCATTGCTTCTATCCATCACCTTGAGAGCCTGCCCTCAGACTCAGAGGTGTGCAAACATCCCCAATGAGCTAACTAAAAGAACACATAAATGATCTTTCACTAGAGAGCATGTGCCTCAATATTTTGTCCACGTTCTATTGATAACTTAATCATGCTACTTCACGTAGAAGTATGATATAGATACACCTAACTAAAACAAAAAACAACAAAGAACCACAAAACAACAAACCACTTTGTTTAGGGTGTTGACATATCTAAAATTACTCCTGCATTCTCTAGAGGTCACCTTAAAAGAAGATCCATGGCTGATTTTGCAGTGAGCTTCTCTGCTGATGGTACTGATACATGTATTGAATACTGTGGCTAAAACCAGGGCATACATTTTATCTACCAACACCCAAAGCAAGTTCAGCATCTCATCTCCTAACTACAGAGGGATTTAAGAGAACTTGCCAAAAATAATCCCCAGCTTTTTAGATTACTTGAATCAAGTCAGATTCTACCCTATTTGATTAGAGATTGAACACCTAACCTACATTTGACAGCAGCAGTGCTTTTCAGTGATTTGTGTGCATATAGTACAAACCATTGACTTCCTGGCCTCCTAGAAGTGTTTCTTGTCTGTATGCCAGAGTTTAAAAGGGTCTGCTTTTCTGTGCATAGATTTCCACATTAAAGATTTAAAAGATACTTGACCCTCAATAAAATGGAGCTAGACTACACCTTTGGAATATTTTTAGCATTTATGAAATATATAATAAGTTACATAATGTTTGTTGTACATCACTCTGGGAATTAATTCACGAGGGCGTATTAATTTAGTATCACTGTGATGTACAGAATGCTTTGTCAAAATCAACATTTTGAGGGAAATTATTTGAAAATGTACATTTGAAGTCAGTACTGGATGTGTCTCCATGCACTTACACACATTCACTCAAAATATTGAAGTACAGTAGCTCTGACATTCTCTGCACATGCCAACAAACACAGCTTTTACAGAAGGTTCACAGAAGATGTTCACATAAAATATTCATGATATTCTTGCTAAAAGAAAAACCTCTTTCAGACCTTTAAAGTACTGTTTGACAGAAAATTGGTAACAATCTGATCTAGCCTTGTATCTGGATATAAATAAGAGCAGGAAAGATTTGCTGAAATGAGTGTACATTTTATATTTGCCTTTGTTACATCACAGGACGAGTAGCAATTAATGGAGTGAAAAGATGGCAGATTTCCTAGTGCTTTTTTTTAACCTGCTTATTTCATTTTCAAACTTCTGAGATCAATTTAGCAGCAGGAAGTTCTGCAGAGCAATTTGGTTGCAGTTGACCCTGGAGGGGTTGTTGCTGAATGAGACTTAGTTACAGCTCTGTTTCCGTAATGACACCTCGCTGCAATAAATGACACCTTCTTAACCTCAAGTTGTATTTCCAATCAATTTATAGCAATACCCAAGTTACACCAGGAGGCTGAAAACAAAGTTCTCTGAAGAAATGTGTCACCACAGGTTGTCCCCACATCACAGGGCACCTAGCAGTGCCGGAATGATATTTTTAACTTATATAACACACGGGCTGGAACACATCTTTCTTCACGCTGATTAACATCATTATAGTAGCAATCTGAGTCTGCTGATAAACTGATTTCTCCTGCCTCCTTCTCTTTTAGCAGTTTTCCTTAAAAAGGAAACCCCATAAGCCACTCTGCCTTCTTTTACAGAGGAATCCTGCATGTCAGGAATAGTACCCCAATTTCAAACATGCCACCAGCTGACAGTCAGTGGCTTGCCACAATGTCTGAGTCAGGAGGAACAGTGAACAGCACAACACAGAACATTTGAGGCTGTGAAAGCAGAAAATCTACTGGTTAAGAATGTAATGTTCTGTTACTTCTCCTGTAGATACCACAACAGGGTTTGTAATTGTCTTAAGGAGGGATATGAAGGGAATGGACTTGCCTGGAGTGGCCTCTTGCACCCTTCCCTGGTTTTTTATCCAGAACAACATGCCCAGAAGAAGCCAATGAAGAGAGGGACTTTTTTTCCCCAGTTACCACGTTTTTACTGTGCCATTCAGCCACAGAACTTGTTGCCACCTGTTGCGAGCTGATGTACCAGTCCCACACAACCTCAGTTTTGCCTCCTGCCAAGCAAGGAGAGGGCAGCTCTGGTTTCCAGAGAACTGTTCCCTCTGGAATCCCAGAGACCTATTAGGTCTTTAAGTCTCTCATGGCCTCATGTTGCTCTGGCCCTAAAAGGCAGTGGAAAGGAGCCAAAAATCTGCTTATTCTGATGCAAATCCTTTTGGTTGCCAGAGGCCTGCTGATTTGACATTATTTGGGCAATCTGGTTTAGTTTTGCATAATTGTTTTGGTTTGCATCTGATTCCTGGAGTCACACCCTCCCTTTGCTTTTTTGAATTGAATTTATCCTTCTTGCTTCAGACATACAGAGCATATAAAGTAACTCCTTAAAACATCTATTTAGGTAAAGTATTTGTGTGTTTTTTTTAAGGGATACTATTTAAAAAAAAAACCAAAGAAACTTGTAACTAAGATATTTTTAATCGTTCATTGTGTTATAAATTGTGTCAAATAGCTCACAGTATTTTTTACCTTTGAGGTTCTGCACATACACGTCATCAGAGAGAGCAGAACAGCCACACAGTCTGACTGACAGCTGAGAAGGCCTTATTTTATACTGTTGTTTTAAGTATCTTCTACTAAAACCCACTTTGAAGTATCAGAAGTTGAGTAGGTCCTGTAAGAAGTAAAGATATAGGAGTGCTTCTGTCTGAAGCTTGAAAAATGTAGAATGGCAGCACAGTCAGTAAGTGAAAGAAAATCTGTAGTGTTGCAAAATCGTGTGGATGAATAATTACTGTCTGCTTACATAAGATCAACAATAGATGAAAGAGAAATTAGGCAGCAAGGAAGAAAGAATTGCTTTATAGAACACACACACAAAAACACACACACAAAAAAAAGCCATGTTGAATCTGCATTTACCCTGGAGGAAATCTGGGGCTTGTGTCTATCATGACCTTTAGCCCACAACACTGTAGCAGAATCCAGTTTTTGACAAGGTATTGGGTTCACTTGGCTTCCATCCACCATTTCTGAGCAAGCAAAGGAGATCTGCAAGGGTAAGATGGAGGGAGAGATGATAATTATAACTTGCTGGAGGCCTATTTTCAGTAAATGAAGCGCTTCAAAAGAACCACACTGATCTGCTGTCTTTTGAGTGCAAACCTTTAGGGAACTAGTGTAAGAAAATGAAGTAAAAAATACTTTTTTTAAACCCAAACTTGTTAATTTGTTAGCTGTAATGCTTTGTCAGGGAAATACCACACTCAACTTTGAACTCCAAGGTTAGTGCCAGTAATAGTATCCCCTCCAAGCATTGTAACTGTGAATTACTACTGAAATTATTAGGAAGATAAGAGACTGTGTTACGGGAAGAATCAAATATCTTATCTAGTCACTGTACTAACTGAAAGCAAGCTTGTGTGGTAAGAAAACAAATTCTTGCTGAATTCAGTATAAACCTGAAGATGTTTCATCCATGTGAACGTCTTTAATATACAGAGATGGGTTATGAACTGGTTTGTTGTTTTTTTTTATAAAAGTTTAATATCTGTTCACATTTCAGTGGTTTGTTTCCCATGTCAGCTTGTGCTTAGGTTTTAGTCTTTTATATCCACACACTCACACTTCTAACAAGAAAGTGCTCATGTATTGCAAATAATGGAACTTATTGACATTCACATTGTATGTTAAGATAGCTCAGTCAAAAGATTAAAGAAAATCTCTGGAGCACAACCAGTAAAGAATATAAACAGAGGTCTCCTGGATCCCTATCACATCCCTTGTTCATAAGATAGTCTTTCTTCCCTTATCCTACAAAGATAGCAACAGAAAGATGAATGAACAAACACAAAAGAATGAAAGGATGAACTGCATCTCTGCTGGAGAATTAATAACCATATTGCAGGAGTGAAGACTGCTCTGGATGACAGACAGCACAACTACATCCTTCAGATGACTGATCATATGTTTCACACGGGCATTAGTAATGCAGAATGAAGGCTTCAGGCCTCTTAACTTCCCTGGAAAATCCTTAGCAAATAGCTCAAATGGGTAAAATACTGGAGGCACTATCATTGATCAGGGAATGTGGTTTCATTTCTTCCAGTTCTGTTACTGGAGTAAAATGTCTTCTCTAAGAGAGCATCTTTTTCCTGCATATTACTTTTCTAATAGTCTTTCTGGAATCAGAAGTAAAAGCAGTATTTTTCTTACTGTGCCCTGAAATAAAGTCTTTTTTTTTTTTAATGTGGCATTGTGAATAAAATCTCAGTGCTCTTTTTATTGATATTTATGATATAAAACCATACTCAGTGTCCAGAAGTATAGGAATTGTAATATAGTTACAGAATGTAGGCTGGTGAAACGCTGTAAAATTGGAATAGCATTTTCTGGTATAGATAAAGTGCAAAGGGTGTTTTTAGCATCTGGAAGAACACTTCATATTTGGACCTTGATACATCTCTATTCTGTTTCTTGATTTCCTAACATTTTTGTTTAATCTGCTTGGAATTATTAGATAACTATAATTTCTATTGTGTTAAGCATAGTTTACTGTTGATTTAATTTGTGCCATTAACCTGTGATTGAAGCTTGAAGAAGCCCTTTCATTTTCATTACCAAGAAAACTGTTTTCTTTTGTTTTCTGACCCAACACAGTTGATGTAAATTAGTCATTTCAGCACTGATATCTCTTCCACCCTCAACTGTCCTTCTCTTTACTGAAAGAGCTTGTTCCCCAGCAGGAGCAATGCAGGCTCCCTTTTGGATGCTGCTGTTCTTATTTGGTGGTAGATTTTTTTTTAACAAGAAAGTGACTGAAGGGAGAGGCCTTTGAGCTGACATGGTTTGTCTTCACTAAAGAAATAAGATTTGAAATGAGGTATGAAGGGTTGAAAGATTCCATGTGTAAACAGGTATCAGGTGAGCTTTGGTCATCAGCTGCCATAGGATCTGAAGCTTCCTCACCATGAATGGGCATCCTATAAAAGCTGTTCAGTCCTGGAAACAGGAGACATTTCTTTGCCTACTTTCAGGAGTGTGAAACAAGAAATAGCACAATTAGAAAATGCACTAAAGGAAAAAAGCTTCAGCAACCCTCCAGATCACCTATTTTGAAATCAGACAGCTACAGATAATGGAAATCAGGTTCAGAAAAAGAGAAAGTTTCTAGGGAAAAGATACTTTCATCCAGTCATTGTTTAAAATACACATTTTTCTCTCCTGTATGTAGCACATGAGAAAAAAAAGTATTTTGAAAAAGAGAAGCCAAAGGAATTTAGAATAAAATCAGCTCACTCTGAATTAAAGAATGAACTTCCATTATTCAATAAAAATTTGAAAAGACCAGGAAGCTTATCGGACTAAATTAAATGAGGAGCTCACCACATTGTAGATGACTCATTGTAATTCAAGAAATTTATAACAGAGTAGAGGAAAACAGATGGTGCAAAGAATCCTCCATGCAAAACACAGATCCGTGCTGAGCTCAAAAGCCAGTAACCACCCTTCAGCCTAGGACCAACAGCAAGAAAATGCTGCCCTTAAAGTGATTAAAACCCATGCTGCTCTTCTAAGCATTTCTTTTTTCAAAGGCTTCATGTTAGGGCTCTCCTGCAGCTACTGGATTTGAAACAACCAGTTAGAAGAACTTCCTGTTGATTAATCATAGGGACATTAGAACAGTCTTTAAGGGGAAAGCAGGGTTTACCTGTCTTACAATCTTCTGGTTAAAAAGAGCTTTAACAATAAGTGGATAGGATCTCTAAGGTCTAATTGACTCCTGCTCTGGTGAGCAACAGTAATAAGGAGCTGAAATTTCTCCACAGAAAGGAGTGCTCTTTAGTAGCACTTCACAACAAAGAAATAGAAACTCTGCTAGCTGTGCTTTTAATTACTTGGTTTTATTTGTCTGTGTCTGCCAACAATAAATTTCTGACGGGAATCCTATTTGGCAAAAACTGGATCATCCTTCTGCACATACAGGAGATGGTCAATGGTGATTCTTCTTTTTTTTTTATTTATTTACTTGACACAAACACAAATACACTTCTCATATTGACAGCTTTATGTGCACATCTCTGCATTTGGATTTAGAGGATTCAGTGCTGCCACACTGCTACAGGTGTGATGTGAACCTTGCTGTATGGACTTGGTTTCAAGTGCAGGTCAAACACAGGTGGTTGAGGGGAGATCTGAAGTAATCTTGTTCCATTAATTTCCTATTGAGCTGTTTCCCAGGAAGACAACTGGCATCATTTCATATACTGAAGTTTTGAGAGGATCTTCCAATGCACCATGACTGTGTTTTTGAAATGCACTTCATCAAATGGAAGAATTACTGTGATGAGCTCAGGCTGGAAACATGCATGAATTGCTGTATAAATTTGGAAGTTAGAACACAAAGAAAAATCCCCATCATGCAGTACATACAAAAAGCTTGTAAAGTTTAAGATACAATTTGAAGATATGTTATATCAGCAGTAAGCTGGTGTTTTCTGTCATCAATCTCAATAATTTTGCAAGGATTGGGTTGTCTGACCAGCGAACTCCCAGATGCAGTGGAATGAAGCTGCAGTGTGCTGGGAAGGTGGCCCAGCTGATGCTCATCACCTCTAAGCAGGCACACAGGGGGTACCAGATGTATCTGACAGGTTGCTATAGCTCCCTCAGACCCGCCTGTAAATCACAGCTCAACGCCAGGGAATGACTCAAAATAACAAACAGTAAAACAATTTATGGGAGCAGTGCCTTCCTTGGCCCTTGATCAGTGTTTAGCAATTACAAATCCATGTTTTCTAGCTCCTGCTTTCCTTTAAACAGACCTGACTTTGTATCTTTCTAGGAGAAGTTGATTGTACCCCAGAGAAATATTATGAGAGCTCAACTTCACCCTCAGTTTCAAGAGTAAAAATTTCATCTTAGCTGAGGGAGTAGTTATACCTTCCTGTGGATAACGTTTAGGTTCAAATCCTCTGAATGCTTTTTATTTATTAGTTTGTGTCTTATTCTGTTCAGTTATTTACATTATGCTGTTTAAGGAGTTACTGAAAACCAGGTTAATCCTTTTATTCTGCATGGCAGGATTTATTTTTTTTTCTCTGATACCCTTGTATCAGACCTGTGGTTAAAGTGGCAAAAGCGTAGAAGTTTCCTGTGTAAGCTCTTACACTTTGGTAGGGATTTTTCTAGTGTTATGTGTTGAGTTGGCTTTGGTTTTGGTTTTATTTTTCACATCAGAGAGGACAAAACTATTATCCCACAGAAAAGCTACCCAAAGGGAATATTGACAGAGGATGGAAGTTAATTTTCTCTCTCAGATAAATGCATTATCACAGAAAAAAAATGTGCACATTTCTGTGTAGAGCTTCCCCTTTTTCAAAGACAAACACATGGGTTTGTTTTCTTCAGTGTTCATTTGCATCCTAGAATTTATTTATTGTTTTCATTTCTTAAACCTCCTGAAATGTTTACAGGAAAGGAAACTAAGGCGTGAAATTGTGTGACTAGAAGCAGGTTCTCTTTTCGTTTTCCTAAGAAGATTCTTTCATTCAAAAGATAAAACCAGAAGTCATAAAAATGTGTTATTTTTAGGAGACAACTCCATGGAAACTTGGAAGAAGTTAAGTAAGATTCAGAGGAGAGATGAATGGGGGAAGGTGTGTAATAAACTGATATTTTTTAGTGGAAAGACAGATAGTGAAATCTGTGAACCACTTATGGTAGCTAGATTGTTGATTTTAGTAGTGTTGAACGATATGTTAGAATATGTTAGTCTGTTGAATGTTAGAATAATGTGACTGGATTCGCTTTAACATTTGGGAAAGCTGCACATCAATACTCTTACTACACATTAGTGTCTGGAGAATATTTTTACATGTTTGACCAGATGAATGCAATAAGCGAAGATCATTTTCTAGAACAGTCTTTGCACCATTTGAAATCATTGCACTGATAACCGTTCTCTTCCAAAAGGCAGAAAAACTGGTTCTTAAAATTGGTTAAGCCCACAGGGAGATCATTTGGCTCCTGGGTGCATCCATGCATGTCGTGCCCCCTCCAGAAGCCGCTCTTGCCCCGGTTTGTCCATATCCCACTCCAGGGGCCTCCTGAAGGAGCCGGCCCTCGGTGCACGGAGACACCTCACAAAGGTGTCTTGCCAGAACTGGGATCTGTTGTGTCGGGTTTAAGCTGTGCCACTTTATTGCAACCCCACAGAGTAAACTGAATGTACATGCTGAACAGCTGAATTGTAACATTTACTGAAGGTGTAGCGGCATGCCGGGTTTGCTGCCTCTGAGGTGTGGCTCTGCTGTGGACACGGCGTCTGCCCCGGAGCCCGCAGCGCGGCCGGGCTGGGGCAGGGCCCGGCCCCAGCGTTCCCGTCTGGCTTTTTGCACAGAGATTTTTCAGAAGCTGCTCTGCACTTCAGCAGAGGAGTCACCGGCGTGTAGTTGAGACATTAATTCCAGGTTATATGGTTTCCCTGAGAACTGCCATCTGTCGTGCTTTTCTGTCTGGAGGTCACTCCGAGTTGCCTCGGGTTGGTATCCTCAGACAGGAGGTTGGAAGGATAAATCGTGTGCTTCGTCTTTAACCCTTAGTTATCCTTTTCCCTTTCAGCACCCACCTTGATAGGTATGGTAAGGAAGGACTGGGCTTCCCAAAACAGCATTGCCCTCTCCTGGCAAGAGCCGGACTTTCCCCATGGAGCAATTCTGGACTACGAGATCAAGTACTATGAGAAAGTAGGTCTCACTCTCAGCATCACCCACACTCAGATCCTAAAGAGCAATGTGTTTCATAATTTTAATAGTATTTTTAAAATACTTTTCGCTTGACCCCCACATACAATGCTGTGTTTGCCAGACGTTTTATTTTGTGCTGATTTTTTGTTGTTTTGCTTCTAACTTGTTAATGACTGTCCTGTTTCACATCAGAATTGAGTAGAGCATCCAGTAGATCGTACATTTACTTGTCTCAAAGTAACTACATTTACAAACATGGATAAATGGATCACATGCTTGAACATATTTTGATTTATGGACTGTAAAACTTCACATTAGAGTGACACTGACGCAAAAGAATTAAGGTGAATGGGAATGTGATTTCATTTTGAGGCAAAAGATGTATTTATTTATTATTGCTTAATACGTGCTTAAAAGTAGAGTGTACCAGCCTTGTTCAGAGGGTTACAAGAGACAGAAACTGTCAGATTTCTGGTGCTCTGTCAAAATTGGGCAATTTCACGCAGAAGAGATCTACAATATGCATTACAAGTAAAGGTACAAGGTGCACACCCAGCCGTGTGTTGGGAAAGCATAATTTGAAGCCTCCTTCTCCATAAGCACAAAATATATTTGGTCATTTCCAGTTGCCACAAGGCCTCATACCAGTAAAAAATTTTGTGCTGTCAAGTGCCTTCAACCCTGAAGACACAGGAAATTTTTGTTGTCCATGCCTTAAACAGTTCTCTGCTAAGTCAGTTCCTGCTGTTTCCCTGCCCTCATCTGTAGTCAGAGTGGAACTGATGTGCAAGTATGAAGATCACAAAGAACAGAAATACAAACCAAGTCGTGAAAGAAAGTTGTTAGGGATATTGGGCTCAGTAAATAGCTGAGAATTTTATTCCTTGACTGCACTTTTCTATTGAGATAATGCAGCTTTAATGATGCAGAAGAAAGGGTGAACTGAGGAAAAATCCAAACAATTTAAATAGGACAGCTAGAGGGAGAAGACAGGTTGCTTAGAATATTTGGTAAGCCAAAACAAGGAACCCTATTTTCCTGTGCTAATGGAAGTCCTTCAAGTTCTGATCCATTATCATAGTAAGCCCCATTATGACTTGAACTTCTTTTCTTCCTAGATATTAAAGAGGTAAATTAAACAGGACAAATTAGGAGATTTTATTCAGTTGAATAGCAATAGTTCCGAATCTGTTCATATGGATGTTAAATTATAAATCTTATATATGTATCAAATAAAATCTTTCTTAATGCATTATCTGCAATTACCAGTCACTGCTGAGTGACAAGGCAAATAATTTTTCTTAGAGGTCTACTTACTCCTTAGCCTTGACCATTGTGCAGCAAGACTACATGCACAGGTTTTATGACCCTTTGCTAGATACAGTTTAAAGCACTCTTAGCAGTTAAAAAAAAAAAAAAAATCTGTGTCCACATTTTAAAATATATAAGGTAAGGGGCATCTTCTATCTATAAACTCTTTCCTGTGAGATCAGGGGAGATAAATGCACTGCTGGCATCTTCCAGTGCTGTAGCACAGGTGTAATTTGCAAGACCTCTCTTGGAGACCAGATTCTATATCAGAGAGATGAATAATCCAGTACTGCAGGTCAGTCTGCTTATTTACAACATTAAATTGGAAAATGTTATTTTACACCACTTTAATAATATTTAAATCAAGAAGCATACATTACAACACTGGTGAAGTGTAGTGGCCAAAAGCAAATGAAATCTTATAGTGAGAAAGAAAAAGGGATGGTTCCTACCTCAAAGCCAGGAAATATTAATATACACAATTAGTTTAATTGATTAAGTTTCAATTCTTTCTTTTTTCTTTGCTGTGGAGCCCTGTGTATTAAAAAGCATAGTTTGTGTTATGACAGAGGTAGATGTAACCAGTGACATTGTAATCTCTCAGCCTTCCCAGGAGCTCTGAAATGGGAATATCAGCATTCCTGTTCTCAACAGAGGTGACAAAATAGGGATGTTGCTGCATGCTAACAGGAAATATGATAAGAGTAAAATAATTTTCTACTGGATCTAGTATGAATTTATCACAAAGACATCTCTCTAACAGAGAGCAAAAAATGCAGGTAAAGTTGAAGAACATGTTAAATATGAAAAGGTCAGAAATTTTATTAATGTCTTAGGGAGTCAAGAAAAAGGCAGAAAACAGCAGTCTTAGCTACTAATAAACACTCTAGGTAGAAAAATGGAACAACTTTTATAGTCTGTCTTCATCACTTTCTAGCTGTCATTTGCATTTAATAAAGAAAAGAGGTTTTGTTCTGATAAAAAATGTAAGAAATGGAATGTCTCCATCAAACACAACCACTCAATCCCTCAAATTCAGCTGCTTATATCAGTTTCTTAACTTCTTGAAGCTCTGAAGAATTATGCAATATTCCAAAGTTTTGCAAGTATTTACTGCTGTTTCTTTTAAGGTTTCTTGTTGACGTTTGAAAAATTGTGAGTACATCATTGGTGAGCACATTATGGGAGCAGCCTGCTTTTAATTATCACCAGTAAGAATTCTGTGGCTCACAAATGGAAGTTGTATCTTTTCATGGGCTCCCAAAGTTCCCTGGAAGATGCATAAACTTCAGAAATCAAATAGCAGCCCAACAAACTGTAAGCACTCCACAAAATTGGGCAGTTTCCAACAATTTCATAAGGGAGAAAAATTAATGATGATGAGCATGGAACATTAAGATGTTACCATGCATTTCCAGGACAAACAGAAAAAGGGAAGGAGCCTACACTGTGCTAGTTATGCAAGAAACTTACACTCTTGTAAAATACACATTACACACAGAGAACTATCAAAAGATCAAGTTCTCTTTGTGAAAAATATTCTTTTGAGAAGGACTATCAAGGTATAAAGACATAAGGTAGACAAGGAGAGTTATCTAGGGGTCTCAATAAGTTGCAAGTATGGAATCATACATTAATTTCAAAGTACAATAAAGCAGTTCAGTATTTTTCCTGCTTTAAAGTACCTTTTTGTATATAACCTTCATTTCTGCAGGGAATTGCTGTAAAACGCTCAGAACTTCACAAAATTTGTCTCTAAAAATGAAAATCTTGTGACAACAACAAAATTTCCTCAGGAGTCAGTTGTGAACAAAATCTGACCTAGGACATAATTAGAGAGCTGATTTGGCCTGGGAGAACAAAAAATTCCTTGACATTCAGTCCAAGATTCTCTGAGTTCTGTCACAGCAAAAAGAAAGGGTTTTCCACTGTTTGAATAGTAGTGTGATATAACCAGGGAGAGAATATCATGATCCTGAAATAATTGCCTTGTTGAGGCCTGGTAGTTGAAATACCTGATTTCAGGTAGATTATGAGTCATTCTGAAAACTGTGAGTGAAAAATCATTCTGAAAACTTGGATAATGAGTGAGTATTTCCAGCAACATACAGATCAGTTAAATGTTTGCCCTTTGAGATTTAAGATATGCTCATTAAAACACTTCTTCATAGCCCTTCTTTGGGGTCTTGAGATACCAAACATTGCAAATTATCTCTGTTGATACAGGGTGTCTGCCCTATTCTGCACTCTGTTATATTTTATCATCCCTTGATATCATCCACAACACTATTTCTAAAAGAAAAAAAAAAATCTCATGGGTAGTATTGTCTTTCCCTTTAAAAATCCAACTCATTAATATAGCGTCATTGCTAATTGCAATTAATTTTTCTTTTATATTTTAAACTATTACTCAGACACTGACCAAAGCTCACGCTATTTGCAAGATTCCAGGGCATCATAATCTCTTTACCTGTAATCAAAAGGGCTTTGTGTTTGAGGCAGATGAAGGAGTGGGGCCTTGTTAGAGCCTGGTAATGACACTGAGTCCTTCTGTAGGAATTCCCTCATGGGAAAGGGAACACAGCACACACGTGTAGACCTCACCAGCTGCACTCCAGCTTGTGCAGCTGAACTGGAAAACGCTTATTCCTCCCCTTTCCATCCAAACCCATAAAGTTAATCATCAAAAATTAATGCTCCCTAAGACCTGTGTTAGGCATACCAAGCTGTGCACGTGTCAGCAACTGTATTAAGTTTGTTCTCCCACGTGGCCCAAGCACACCAGCTGGATTACATTTCCTGTTACACACAAGATAACATATAATTAGCCAAGGAAGCCTGTCTGTAGAGGAGGGATTTTAATGGAATGTGTCCAATCAGTAACCCAAGGCATTGCAGTGAGATCTCTAAACAGAGAAACCAGAGAATATCTTTAGAATCAGGGTTTGGAGGAGAGGGCTGATATTTCTTTGCTTTCTTGTCTTTTGAGGAAATATAAAGCCAAATCCCTTTGCCAGAATACTTTGTTTTGTTGGGAGACTCAATTTGCAGCTCACAGGCAGTTTTCACATAAAAAAAAAAATAACCCATCTCCACAGGACAGGGGGTGGACAGGATAGGTATTGCAGGATGTCAGATATTATTTTCCTTCATCCCAGGATTATTTAGAATTAAATTAATAAACAGTAAGTGAGAAAATAACTGAACAATAGAGGCAAGGAGGAAATTAGCTTTCCAATGAGATTTGAAAAAAATATGAAGAGCTGATGAGGCAGAGAGATAGAGGAAAGTACCAGATTTAAAGAATTAGAAAGCAGCATGACCTTGTTAATTTTTCTATCAGTCTATAGCTGTCTTCACTTAACTTATAGAAGAAACGATGTTCAGTCTTAAAATCTAATATTAAACCAAAGACTGCTATTTCTTTGAGTAATCATTAATAGGATTTAGAATGAGCCATCCTGAATTTGAGTGACAGACCTTTAGGTAAATTACATGATAGGAATAATGAGAAGTTATAAGACTCTCAGTGCATAATGTTTTGAATGACAGAAATTATTTTTATAAGAATTAATATGGCAAATTGTGAATATCATGTGACTCATCCCAGTTTTGAGGACACCAGATGTTTTTCTTCTGTGTCTTCCCCAGCTAAGGAGATATTGCATTATGATCTCACATTAATCAACTTGACCCTGCTTGAATATGGGGAACATGTTCTCATTAGATAAAAGGAGGACATTTCTCATAAGAAGCCACCTCCTGTAGATCAGATTCAGTCCTCAGTATTCCTGGGTGGAATTTTGGAAACGTGCAGTAAAACCAGTCATCTCTCTTGTAAAGCCCTCTGCCTTTCTGTGAGGTCTGCAGGGCATGTGTGAAGTTCATTGACCCTCAACCTCCCTGCTGCTTAAACAGCCAAACCTCTCCAGTCTCTCCACCTCTTTGGTCACCATTTTGCACAACGTTTAACTGAGTTAGAAGAAAAACCTTTTTTTTTTAGGCACATCTGTTACAACTCCCCTATTTCCTTTGAGCAGCAGCCATTACTTTTTTTTGGTGCAGATTTTTCTTTCATGGCAGATTTTTATATCATGCAGAATGATATATGCAGCAGCTCCCAGTGGCAGGAGGCTGAAGGGAGCCTGGGGGCTGTGTGACAGCACCCATGGGGCAGAGGTGGTTTGTTTGGTACCAGTGTGGCTGGATTCTTGGCATGTACATGATTCTTTTACAGGAATTTTCCTTTATTGTTGCAATCCCTACTGGAGTGTCCTTGACAACCTTGCTAAATTTTAAAGTCAACATCAGTGATAGGATTGGGGAGCAGGTACAGACTGACAACAGTGGGGATAAGCATCTGAGCACTTCAGGTATCTGGCCATTTATTGGGTATGCACAGCATAAAAAGCTCATTTGCTTCAAATGATCAGCTGGGCAATTTTTAACTTCCCAATAATAATTTTTTTCTAATGGACAGTTTTCTTCTGTAATATTTTTCAAATTATTCAAATAATTTAAGGCATAAGTAGCAATCTGCTGCCTGCAAGTAAAATGTTTCTGATATGTCTGGAATCAAAAAACCTAGGACTCATGTAATAATACATTTTCAGCAATTTTCATTAAAAAAAGAGTGCTGAGTATTTGGGATGTACAAGAGCTTTTGGACAGTAGTTTTAGGCAGCCTTAGTGTTTGCTCATCACATGTCACAGGGAGGCACCAGGGCTCTGAGCAGCACCTCAGGCATTCTCGGCCCTTCATAGCTCCTAGGAAACGAACCATGTCTGCTGAATGTTTTTAAAAAATAATCACTACAAATGTGCTTTGGGATATAATCATTAAAATGAAATCTCCTAGCTTATTTTAGCATAGTAAGTGGTGTTAAACAAGCTTCTCAGTTTTTCTGTTCTACTGTTATTAACCCAGTTTCCCAGGGGAAAAAAATGTAAAAGCCTCAGATTCTAAAAAGAGAAAAAAAAAAAAATAATGTCTCAGAACTGTTGAAAATGAGTGTAACTAATTACCAGACTCTCTGACCAGGTGTAATTTTTGCCTGCAGGAAAGAACCTAAGGACCTTGCAGCGGCCATTATTAATGACACCAATGTAATTACTATTAGGAAAAAAAGAAATCTGGCATCAAAATATCAATTACATGCAGCAAAGGGTTTATCAAAGAAGTTCTAAGCTAGGCCTCTGTTAGATGTCTGGTTTGGCTGGTCTACTAATCATTGTTGTCAATTATTTAGAAACAGCTTCTGAACTTCTGTATTTAATAACAAAGCAGCCTATAGAGGTATTGCTGTTGTACCTGCTGAACCAAAAAATCCCAATGAAAAGTAAAATGCTGTTTAAGCAAGCCTGGTGGATTTGGTATTAAAAAACTCCCCATACTTAGGTCTCTGCTGATCTTGTGTTCTTGCCTGCAGCCAATACCATTTTCTCCAAGGAAAATTACATGTACAGTGCCTATTCCAGTAACTGCTAGGAGAGCTGCACAAATGCAGAAAAAAGTGTATTAATGGTTTTGGATAAGTGGTTTTCAAATGCTTTCAAGGGCATAGGAATAAGCATAGGAGGTATGTAAACTACTACAAGGCAACAAACACAGCTAGTTCCATACCTGAAATAAAGCTAAGAAAGCTAAATCCATTGCTGACAAAGATTGGTTGCTAATAAAAGGAATTATTAAATGTGTTTTTTTTTTTCTATCCATTACAACATTTGAACCTCAGGAAAAATAGTTTTCAAAATTGTGCACTGAGAGGGCAATAATAATAATAATAAATGTTAACCTCAGGAATCAGTGTTAATCCTAAGGATGTTTTTAGGTAGGGTCAAAAATCAGAAGCAGCTGCTTTATAGAACAGAAAGTTTCAGCTAAGGACAACATTTAGAGGATGTTGATGAACATACTGTAGAAAAGAAATGTTTTCTCATCAGAGATAATGCATCAGTTGTACAAAAGGAGTTTAACATGTTTAATCCTGAATTAACAAAATAGAGAGTGTACTCCCAAAGCATTTTGTTGTTGTTGTTTCTGCTATTATAAACTGCCTGCAATGTGTTCACCTTTGAGTTTAGGTGCAGTAAGTTTTAGCTGCATATGATAATAGAGTTGGAGTTCCCTCAGGTACCTTGAGGGCAAATTCAGGAGTCAGACTTCGGGGGTTTGAAAGTTTTACAGATTTTTCAAAAAAGAATAGTGAGTTTTGTGAGCAATTACCTAAATATAAGAAGCATGCCTGCTAAAAGAAGGTCATCTAAATGAAAGTGATTTCCCTATTTATAAATTAAATACCGTGTCTAGGTCTCCATTTCTCTAAAACCAGTCAGGATGTTTCCTTTAGCCCCTCTTAAAATACGAAGTAGCTTAAAAGTTCCCTAAAAATCATCTGTGAACCTAAACTCCTTTAAAAACTGAAGCTAGCACAGTGTTTTTCATAATACACAAACGACTTACTGTTCATAAATTATTGATTTGCAGCCATAAAGGTGGATTCACAGATTAAATCAAGATACATACCTTGAGACATGGTTTTATATCTTTGTTTAAAAGGAGGGAGTGTTCAGATATCATTTCATTTACAGTTTCTTCCTGTAATAGTCAATGCATTCAAGAGATACCTGGGGAGGTACAAAGGTATGCATCATTTTGGAGAGTAAAACCAAAAATGTTCCTTTTTTTTCTCCTCTCTTTTCCAAGGCTGCATTGCAGTTGTACTTTAACCACAGAAAAGGACAGGATATTAGTTTTCCTCTTTGAATGGTCTTTTTTTTCACATTAAATGAAGATGAAGCCACTGGCTGCGTAATGTTAGCAATCTCTTTTTTATTAAGTACCAGTGATCCCAAAGGAGTCATTCTGGGAGAAGGGAGAAATATCCAAAGGGAAAGAGGAAGCTCATTTAGGGAGAGCCCCTCCATTTTAATGCACTAAGCCACTACCTTCCTCTTCAATATCAGTATAATCACTTTACTATGTATTAAACAAAAGCTGTGGGTTTGGTGTGGGGATGTGGTTGTTGGAATCAAAATAAACATTAGAGGAGCTTTTAATTTAAATTAATCATTTCATTAGCCAACTTGAATTCACAGAAATTCTACCTTATTCAGTAAACTCCCATGTAGTTTTGTTAGGTTTGTACCCAAATAAATCCACAAATGTTTACTTGTTTGATTGAAAGAAGCAAAAGTTACAATTCTCTTTTTTTAAATATTTTAAATGTATTTGCATTAATAGTTTCAAAGTGCCCTTTCTTGATGTGCTTGTTGGGATGGCTGAGTTAACAACCTATTATTGTGTACTCCTTACCGAGCTGTTAATAGCTTTAGAGTCTTTTGCAGGAATTCACCTGCTGCTCATAAACACATTTCTGTTGCTGTAGGAACTTCACCAGGTTGATGCATTTTGTATTTGCAATGACCTTGCACAAACCACCTGCTTTATGTGCATATACAAGTATTCATATTATATTAACAAATTTTTTTAGTGGCTGGAGCAGCTCTTTTAAAAAGGGTATTGACATCTATGAGTGAATTTTGTTAACATTTTTTCAGGTTTTTTTCTTGTTGTTTTTACCAGCACCAGAAATGATATTTCTGCTGAAGTTAGCTACATGAGAAGTGTGCACTTCCCAAAAAAACTGAGCAAAAACTTGCTTTGTCAGTTTTGAAAGTGCCAAATCAGCTTTTTGATTTACTCGCTAGTTTGTTTATTTTGCCCTTGAAATTCTTGTTCAATTAATTGGAAAAAAAGATTGCTGTTTTTGCTTTACACCCCATTAACTCACCAAGTTGTTTGAAGAAAACATAAACCTAAAGAATATGCTGTATTTATTGTTGATGTATTGCCAGGTTCTGCACTACAGTCATGATACCAGAGGTGAATTCAGCCCTTCTGGGTTATTACAAGATAGATGTTTGCTGTTTGCTTGCATTGAGACACAAAAAGATGTATGCATGTGCTCACAGATACACAAAAAATGTGATAGTTCAGTGACTTTTCAATAGTTATTATATGTTTATATCTGAAGAGGCTTGCATAATGAAAAACAATGCACATTCTCTATATAGAGATCAGCAGGTTCCTTCTTGCCTCTGATTTATTATTTGCATTGCAGTGATTAAAGTCAAACATTAGTTAGTGTCAGACTTTTGTGGTTTAGATCCAAAATTCTTCCTCTGAAATAGATTTTTGTTGGATGGTTGAAATCCATCTTAATATTGTCAACGTTATTCTGTGCTTAGAAATCCAAATTTTCTTTGAAAAGGGAAGTATTTGTCCCAAAGAAGTGTATTCACAGTTAGCATATGAAAGACTTGTTACCATTTAACATTCATTCATATGGTCTGAAATGAATCCTAATGACTTCAGTCATTTTTTTCCAGAATAGCAAATCTGAATAGCAATCTGAATTAATTCAATCTGTAAAAGTAGATATTTTGCTTACTTACATAAAAGTGATAGCTTTATTAATGCCACTGAATTTGTTTTCAAGCTGTTGTTTATCAATAAGGATCTTTTCTGGATTTGCCAGGCAGGAAACATTCAGTAGCAAATGAAAAGAGAAAATTCTGCATTAGTCTGCTCTTCTAATATTAAAAGTTATTTATGTAGAAGATTCAAACTAAGCTTAAACCAATCTTAAAATAAGCCCAGTCAGTCTACCTGTCCTAACATCCTAAAAGGCTGAAAGTCATCTTAGAAAGGAGTTGGAAAGGCATGATTCCACAAGAGTTTTGTAGTAGAGAATGTGGTTTTTACGTGGGTGTTTGTGGGACTGCAAACATCCCACAGCAGTTAAAATTTCCCAGCAACATGTTACAAACCTGAAAGAGTGCCCTAATCCAAATCCTGGCCCTATCTGCCTGTGATGAATATTGTAGGGATTCTGAAATTAGGTGAATTTAGCCAGTTTATCATCAGCACTGTTAGAGCTGAGTTCAATGTGGCTGACTCAGTGCCGTACTGTATTTTTGGATTGGTAGAATCACTTGATTTTTCACAGCTTTGAACGTATGTTGTGGGTTGTTGGGATTTTTTTTAGGGGGAAGGGTCATTTGGTAGTTTTTTGGTTTATTTTGTAGGGTTTTTTGCAGAGGGGTTGTCAAAGTAGAGTCCTGGCTGCTCTGTACTGTAGCAAGGTACCTCACTGTAGAAGTCTTCTGAAGAATTGGATGATTGCTCCTGTATTGAAATTCCACTTCCCCTGTGAGATGCTTCTTTGCATGTAAGTTGCCTTCACACTTCAGTAGGAAATAGGATCACCACAACTGTCAGTTCTGCCATGAAGGGACAGCATTTCTGTCTGTACAGCTGTGCTGGTAGTGCTGGATCTGAGGAGACTGCCTGCCCCATGTCCCAGCAACTTGGAGACCTTCAGGTGTTTGGACTGTGGCTTTTTTCACATCACATGAGTTGTCCATTTTTATTATCTTTCTTCCAGGGTTTTGCATTTTCAATTTAAATATTTCATTATCCAGTGACCTACTTCCCATCTGTATCTAGAAGTACTGTTTCTATGATACACACAGATATTTTGAAATTGACTGAACATATTGATATTATTCTTCACTATTTCTTATAGACAAGAAACTAAAATATATTCACTAAAATAGTCACTAAGCAGATTTACAGAAAAATATCCCCACAGTATTTTTTAAACACAGTCTGTAATTAAACTTGTTTCCTAGGGATGTTTTGGAGGCCACAAGCAAAATTGGTTCACAGAATAATTAGGGAAATTCATGGGAGAGAAGTCCATGAGCTGCAAAACACAATGAAACAAATTTAGTTTATTCAGAAAGTCTCTAATCTGCAGATTGCTGGGCTCTGGGGGAGCGTTAAGGGTGGTCAGCATGGGGAGAGGGAACCTGCAGTGGCATCAGGACCTTGTTCAGAATTGTGAACTGTGAACCTCATGCACAGCAGGAGTGACTTGGGAATCAGCCCACTGGCTGTATATCCATAGTTCTCTGGGCTAGTTTCACAGCAAAGAAAGTCACAGAAGCCTTCCAGTCTTCAGATTTTCAGGACTGCTTCTGTTTCCTGTTGCACTGTATGTGTCAGCAGGTTTATTACATCATTATGAAGTAATCCTTAGCATTAGGTGTCCCAGGAGAAACTGTGCTTTACAGTCCCAAGGTGAATTTTGAGTACTATTTGAGTTGAATTTTAACATTAGAAATTTAGTTCATGCTTGCAGTAGCTTCCTGCTTCTTTCCAACTTGAAAACAAAATTAAAATGAGTGAAAAAAAACAAGAAAAATCTTCAAGGCAGCTGGAGAGGCTGGCACTTTTTTGTGCAGAAGTTAGAGAGACTTCTGGCGATCCTGGTGCGTAGGTTTTCACTGGAAAGATTTTTTTATTAACAAACGACTGTTAATCAGAGTAGCTCATTGCTGCCAGAAAGATGGGATTTAATATCTGTGCTCATCTGACAACTCAGGCCATGTTCTCCAGCTGCCTTTGTTATATGCTGGATTGCACCCTGTTCCATCCCTAACTTAAGGCACAGGCCTGTTTTTATTTCATTTTAATCTCCTTGTCAGGACAATCAGCTCTCTCCTCTCTGCTGCCTTCACACCTGGCAGTCCCACTTGGCCCAGTGTGTGAACCACACAGCTTTTGCTCTGCCCAGCCCTCACCTCCCTGTGCTGGGGAGGATTTTTACACTGTTTTAGAGCCTCCCTGTCCTCATCTCTCTCCTCATTTAATTTTCTGCTTTTCATGGTTCACCTCACACCAACTCATTTCTGCCTTTCCAAGTATATAATCCAATTAAAATGAAGTTTGGCTGGGGTTTGACCTTTCTATATTTTCTTTATGATTGGTTATCTATTCTTCCCCTTTTCACGTTGACAGCTTCACTTTATGTATGGAGAAAGTGGTGAGCTGACTGACAGGCAATCAAAATATAAAATATTGAATGGCCAAATGGGTAAAGGACACTTGAGTGTTTCAGCTCCCAGGATTGTTACATCTCAGATTAATCAGGAGGGAGGCCAAGGAGGGAAGGGAGAGGGTTACAACCTGAAGGGGCTGGTGCCTTTAAGTGCTGCAGATTTCTCCTCTGAAGCAAACACTGGAGCCATTGGCAATTTTCTCTATGGCCCTGCTTTTTTGCTGCCACCGTTTTCTACTTAGTTTAGATTGGTCCTCAGATCTTCTCAATCACTTTTCTAAATTTACTTCAAGTTTGTGGTTCAGCTGAAATCCACAGATGAAAGGGTTTTTAGGAAGAGCGTTTTTTTAAGAATCTGAATGGCATCTTTTAGTTTTCTTATTGTAATTTTTCTTACCACTCTGTGTTACAGTAAAAATATATCTAATCCTGCTGATCAGATAGTAATCAGTAATTAATGTTAGATGCACTTTCTTGAACCTTAAAGTCTTCTCTAAAATCTTCTGCCAGCATTCCTGTTAATTGATGTACTGTAGGTCAAAATAGTTTTCTAGGAGAAAATCACACACAAAATTAGTGAATGTAAAGAAGCTTTCGAAGGCAGACACTGAGGTGTAGTTAATTTTATTGATTTCAGTGTAATTAGTCCTTACCTACAACAATCTGTGTAAGGTGACAAAGGTGCTATGACTAAAGGCGACAGGCCTTCAGAAATTGTATTATGAAAATATTTTATTGTGAAGAAAGAAAATACTGTTTAAGAATCATTGAGGGAAAATTAGTTGTGAGAGGAATATAGGCTCTATCAATCAGAGGCAGTTTCCATAAATTAGAGCTGTGGAGACTCTCTTTTTATTGATCACAGACAGTAAGTACAAACTCCACAGTTTGATGTTATTTGTCTTTAATAGATTCTATTTGAACTGATTAATCAATTAATGACTATACGTAATAATTAACTACAGTATTATCCTAATGAGTTTAGGATCAAAGTTCAGGTGACTGTGGAGCTGATCCTATGGGAAAAGTAAGGAACAATTTGGAGATTTCATGGCACAGGGGACTAGAGCTATGATCAGTAAAAATTGCTGTCTTGCAGAATCATGGTCATTCCTTTAAAGTAATGATGCTTCCTCTCTAGGTCACATTGTGTGTTTTCCTCAGACTGATGTATCTAGGAAATAGTAAAGATGTGACCAAATGGGCTCATAAAAAATTCTTTTTTTATTATTAGTGCTTTTATTTAAACATTTATAGTGCCTGAATCATGAAACTCCAAATCTTCTTTACTTTCATGTGGTACATACTCAGCTCTGACATTGTGCTTCAGTCTACTGGATAAAGACCTGGTCCCTGTGGTATATAGATTTAATCTTTACAGTACTTCTTTCACTTAAATAAAGTGCTCTGAAAAGGCCAGGCAGGATTACGTGGTTTAACACAGAAATTTCATGTTGCAGGACAATAGGTATAAACTACAAAATGTGTTTGCAAACAGCTGATAGTAAATTCAGTTACTCTCCCTGGATTCTTTCTGCACACACACTCTTCAAAGTTGTGGGTACAATAAGTCTCTTTAAGCTGGCAGAAGGTTTGGAAATCCCTTTCCCTAGGGTCAGTTTAAAAAGGCTTTTGTTACTTGTGACACTGAATGGGCTGAATGCCTCCAGTGTCTTTCATAAAATAAGCCAGACTAAGAGTGTATAGCTCCCATTATATATTCTAAATCATAGGAAAATATATTTGGTTATCTTTTTAAAATTGCTAAATTAAGGACACTGTTTTTTATTAGCACCATGTCTCTTTTTGCCATTCAGATATTAATGGTGACAAATCTTGTGTGCCTGAAAGTGCCAGGATTTTATCAATGCTTTACTGGTGAAGTTAATCTTTTAAAGGTTATTTCAGCACTACAAGCAAAATTCAGCATTTCAGCTTTCATTCCTATTGATCTTTGTTGGTTTGTTTGTTTTTTTTTGCACTAAAGGTTTTGAGGTGTATCATCTTTTTCCCACCTATAACATCAGAATGTAAACTCTTTGATTGCCAGCTGATTAAAGGTCATCACATTTTGGTTACTCCTTATCAATATTTTTCCTATGTGTCCACAAAGTCATCATTTCTGATCTCTTTTCCTCTGTACTAAGGTGGGGATAAAATTAGAAAGCAATTTGTTCGCACAGGTGTGGCAAGTGAAAGTTTATCTATTTATTTACAATTGTGTAGTTATTGGGGGAATCCCCTTTCTTTTAAGTATATGAAAAAAACACTAATCATTCACAGTGATAGAACATCTGGAAATTGCTGCTCTGCTGCAGTGCAGAAGCAGAGAGCGTTTCATTAATATTTATCCTCTGATGGTGCTACTCCATTAAATTAGGTTATCTAGTCTTAGACCATTAGCACCATTGTGCCTTCCAATCAGCCAGTCTGCTTCTTTAGGTATGAGAAAATGCCTTATCTATACAGCCAAGTATAAAATTAGGATAGATACAGGTTCAGGTAGGCAGGAAAGAATTTTATCCTGAAAGGTTTTCCTGTTCGTGCACAGAGCAAACTGTCATGGATTTGTGAACACTGTCCCTCGTAATCAGAACTGAATCCATTTACAAGAAGAATCACACAATAAGAAAAATACAATTTCCTCAGAAACAGAGATAGCATTTTCAAAGTTCATAATATAATTCTGTTTAACTTGGATAGGTAGTCATAGACTTAATAATACATTGTGTAACAACATTGGCATAGCTTGCATTTGGGTTATATTTATGTTTTAATTACAGATTTTCACCAAGATAAATTTGCAGTAGGCTGTGGAAGAGGTCTTATGAATTTCCTCGTATCAGATTGTGTCTCATAGTTCTATGAGTATATTATATTAGATAGACTCCTTTAACTCATGTTTAACCCCTCAGCCCCTGGGTGCTCAGAACTGATTCTTCTGAGTCCTCTGTCATCTTGAGATCACAAATACTGATGTAAAGGGTCAGAGCATTTCCTGTGTCCTTTTTCTTTTTGTGAACACTGAACCATACATAGTGGCCAAATGTGTGTTATCTTAGTTCTTATGTGCCATGGGAGGTGCAGCCGTATCAGTTAAACTTAAGTTTCATTTTGCAGATTTTGTAGTAGCTCTCTATAGTTATCAAGTACAGAATAAATGTAGTCCTTGGCCTTTCCCATTGATTCTGGCCCTGTCACTGTCTAGGTCAGACATCTATCTCAAGAGATAGATCCTTCTAGCACACAAAATCATGCTTCCTTTTGATGGGAACCCGGGTGCAGGATAAGTGGGTCAGTATATATCTGTATTTTGCCTCAACATGGAAGCAGGTTCTGGGAAAAGCATGCTCTGATATCCAGAAAGTACATTTAAGTCGTTCAGTTTAAAATTGAATTTTTGAACACAGAATCCCTGCAAAAGTAAGTGCATATGGTCTGTGGCAATAATAATGATAATACAAAGCATCCCATACTTCTGTGCAGACTAGAAGTGTACTTTTTTGTTCTGATTCCATCTTCAGCCTTCCTGGGAAAGATCATGGCAGAAGGAGTGAGAGCCACCTCCGTGCATCTCTGTGGAAAGCTCTGGCTTTCCAGATAGGCTGCAGATCAGTTGTCAAGAGAATGGAATAATGGCAAAGCATCCACTCTTTGGGGAGTTCTCTTGTGTATGAATCCAGGCCTAAAAGGCTGAATTCTTTGTGCAAAACATTCCAGCCCTGGGAGGTTTCAGGCTATGAATCATTTTGTCTTGAGTTTGAGCAACTTTTTCCTCAAGCTCCTGAAGCTTGTTCTCAAACCAAGGTGACAGGTTCCCTTTCCACTGTTTCACGTGCAGTAACAAATCTTCCCCTCTTCCCCATATGACAGAACTATTACTTTTAAGGTTGTGCACTCCCAGACATCATTTTTCAGTCTGTGGGATGGATGGCATGAGAGGCTGCAGAAGGAAAGGAGAGGGGAGGACATGGAGAAGGGACCCTGCAGGGATTCGTGCAGGCAACCCCAGGGAGGTGGTGAGGACTCAGCGAGCCAGACAACCCCTGGAGGTGGCCAAAATACCTTCCAGAAGGGACAGGCAGTGATGGCTGCCCCTCAGGACATTGCTGTTCACCCCAGAGGGATCCATTTTGTGGATTAAATTTTATCATCACAGCCCTTGTCATGTTTGTTGTCTTTGACCAGCTACAAATATGAATTCTGTTTGCTGCCTGCTTATCCACACTCCTGGCTATGGAGCCAGTGTATCCTAAATGTATCTTTTACACAGGCAGTAGTTAGCCTGTGATGACATATAATAGATATAGCTCAGATTGTTTTTCAAAAGTTATTCCCACTTTTTGTTGCCACTGGCCTTGTTCTGCAGGCTTCAAGGAGTAAATCTTGTCACTGGATCTTGGGGAATCTCCACTGATTTTTTTTTGACAAAATTTCCATTTCCATCCTCCTCTTAAAGACCCTATTTCTTTTTACAATTCCATCAGGTTTTTTGGCAATCTCTCCAGCAGGTCAGAAGAAGCAGTACATTGTTAAATGCCAGGACTTGATTTCAAGCAGTCAGGTAGTCTAGGGAAAAGAAATGGCTTGCAACTATTGCACTGTACAGTGAAATCCCTTAGGTGCTGGTTTTTTCCTTAGCCTACAGACTCTACATAAAAATTTCCAGAGCATTCCAGAGTATAAAATGACTGCCCATCTATGGGCCATGACAGAGCACTTTGAATCACACTAATGCCTGTACAAAACAAGCATTTGCTGTTTACATAATCTGCAGTGAATATTTCCAAGATCTTTCCTTCATTGCAAGTCATGTAAGCTTAATCAGTAAAAGAAAGCACTTATCACTCAAACAAGTAGGCTTTCTGTCAGAAGAAAATAGGTATTTTCTGAAATGCACTAAAGTATGTGTAAAACCCGCTAACCAAAGTGAAGTTACAACATTTTGAGTAATTGGGAGAAGTCTTATATTTAAAGAAGTAATTAGATGGTGTATTAATTATAATCTCTCTCCATAAGATTATATGTACATTTTATCATTCTATTTCCATTTAAATACATGCTCTTCACGGCTTCAAATTTTGGTACACAGACTGTGGAAAAAATCAATACTTCCTCTTCTTGTAGTTTCTCAAATTATTTCCACTGTTTGAAGCACAAGTTAAATGCAGTTATTTTTAATATTGATCATTGTTGCCTTCCTCCTTCTCCTTCCCTTAACAGAATCATTAGGTTGCTTCTGTGTGTTTGTTTTTTAATCTGGTTTCCTCAGCCATCTCCCTGAGTTCCTACTGGGAACCTGCTAGCACCTGCTGCCCCGTGCTAATGTGATTTGTTACACATGACTGAAGTTAACTCAGCGTGTTTTATAAAAACTGTTTGTTTTATATAAAAAAATTGCATGCATATTGCTGAGAAGAGGTTTAAAGTCTGACAGAATCTGACTGAAACCTAATCCTCTCCTGGTTATATCTCTTCTGTGAACTAGACTTCCTTCTGAACAGGCTGGAAGCACCCTTTGAATAACTTACACCTGCTCTAATATAATTGCTTGGTACAATAAACGTATATGGTGCCCTGAAGGTGCCACAGTTGGACAGTTAAGCACATGCCAAGGACATTTCTGCTCAGTTTGGAGGCAAGTCCTGCTCCAAGGGAGCAAACCTCACCTTAAGGCAGCACATGAAATATTACAGATTACTGGTTTATCAAGTAACTAATGACAGGGAATAATTCTTCTTCCAAGTCATCCTCTCATGTAAAAGCATCATCCAGGACCTGTCTAGCAAAGCAGCACTCAGTTAAAGCACAGAAAGTGATGTTTCTGGTCTCGTACTGGAGCAGCTGGTCTGCAGTGGTAATTCCCAGAGACCGTAATTCTCAGGGATCTCTGTGAGACTTGGGAATTCTCAGCAGCTGCCTGGGATCAACTGCCAGGAGATTAACAGGGGCCTTTGGCACAGAGTATTTCTCCTTACAGAGTTTCAAAGTGAATTCCATGTATGACTACCTTACAGCTACCTGCAAAGAGGCGCTGAGCTCAGCAGCTGCAAAGCAGCTGAACCGTGCTGGAGGCTGACAGGCTTTAAAGAAAAAGTTAATTCCTATTTTCTTTTACCCACAGGTCTACCCACGGATAGCGCCGGCATTTTGGCACTACCTGCGGGTAGAAGTGAGTAGCGGGTATTTGAATACTCCCACATCTTTATTTTGCAGCTTGGTAGTGTTTACTGACCTCCTAGTTTGTCCATTGTGCAAAAAATAATGAGCTTCCATTGTAGTTGCCATTCTTCTGTGAATGTAGTCTTGTACTAATTCATGTTGGTTTGACTACGGTTGGGTTGGTTGCCAACCCAAGTCACAAAAACATGTCTGTATGCAAGGTTAAAGACAAAAAAACCCCTGAAATCTAAAAGTCCAGGCCATATCATACATTCTGACTGTAGCACAGAACCAAAGTACAGAAATCCATACCTGCACCTCCTTTTATAAACACATTTTGCATTCATGAGAAGAATATGGAGCTTCAGTTCTGTTATATCATTTTTGCAAAGATTGTTCAACTCATCTTGATATCATTTCTTCCCTCTTTTGTCCCTCAGGAGCATGAGCAGCTCAGCTATTCCTCCACAAGGTCCAAGGCTCCAAGTGTTATCATCACAGGTCTCAAGCCAGCCACCAAGTACATATTTCATATCAGAGTCAGGACGGCAGCAGGATACAGCGGCTATAGCCAGAAGTTTGAATTTGAAACTGGAGATGAAAGTAAGTTTCACTGAAGGAAAAAAACAAACCAAAAGTACAATAGAGGTAGCATCTAATTCTAAAACAGTGAGACATTGGGAGTTTGAATGGCTGAACCCATACCATTTGTTTATCACAAAATGACCAGTGCTATGTGATACAAAACAAGCCTCAGACTCACAGTTCTGGATTTGCAACAACACCCAGAAACATTAGCCCAATGCTGCAGCTGAAGGAATGTTCTCTTCCATTAAATTTCTTTATGGGTCCCTTCCAAGCTAAAATGCTCTAGGATTCTCTGATCCTTTCTTTCCCTATAGAAGTCCTGCCTCTTGACATCTAGAAATATCCTTAGCCAGGCTTTCCCTAAGTCCAGCAGCTTCATGTGATGGACTCTTCTCTCTGTAGTTGTTGGTGCTCCCAGGCTCCACAAATAGAAACTGAAAACTTTTATATGCATTTCCTTCAACCAGTAAACCTACTAAATTTTGCACTAGGAAGCAAGAAGCCTTCCTATTCCTACAAAATAAGCAAAAAAGCTTCATGTTTGATGTTCACACTCTGAATGATTTTATATTTGTCGTGTGTTGCCCTCCATGTTCAAATAAACATAGAAAAATGTATTTTCATGTATTTGAGAGAAAATTAGTGTAGCAGATGCAACACTAAAACACTCATTAATTAAATTACTTTAATTAGCCAGTTAATGTATACCATGTTTTTCATTAGTGTTTTAGAATTCAAGTTGTTTAAGCTAATGTACAGACTCAAAACTATGTAAGTGCTTCCAAGAGCACCCAGGGGTTTGTGTTCCATTTTTATTGCTTCTTAACTTCCATTTCAAAAATCAATCAGGGATAGATTTCCAAGTGCTTAGTGCCTAATTGGACTTTTTAAAATTTTCTGGGTACTTAATCCAATTGGTTTGAATAGGAGTTGAGCACTGGGGTGCTTTCAAGAATTTCGGTAGATCTTCTCTGTAGCTTCTGGTGCAATAAATACGATGCTTAATTCATGTAAAAAGAAAATTGTATTTAAACCCTTGTGAGGTTTCACATTGTGAAAATGTCACTTTCCCATCTAAATCAGGAGGACTGTGGCTCCAGTGACATTTCCCTCATCGGTATTGAAGGAATCTCCTGGGAGTGACATTCTCCTTACTCCATTCTAGCCCCATCTCTCCTTAGTGCACTGATGCAGCTGGCCCTTGGGCTGCATGCTGAGCTTCATTTTAACATCCTTTTTGAAGTGTAACATCAAAGCTGAACCTGATACCGAAATAACCTGGGAAAATAAATCTGTTTATGATGCCATAAACAGACCTAACACAGATTATCTCCCAATAATTCTGATTCCTTTTACTTCTATGTCTAAGAACTTGCTGCCTAAACTACTACATGGTTTACATAGCTGAATAAATAGAATACAACAATGGGTTTTTTTCAGTATTTCAAGATACTGACTCACATTTACACAGAAAGATTTGGGAGAGTTGTGTTGAGATTTGGGCTGCTTGGTTCTGTCAGTACCTATAGATGTTAATTGACCCTTGCTGGTCTTACAAACCAGTCCTAGTCCAGCTGTGTAGGAATCTCTCTTCATCATTTACTATTCTGGCAGTGTGCAGCTCAGCTGAAATTTTCCGATTGTTTTTAATATTATGAATTTTAAAATATTTTTTTCTCAATTTTTCTGAAAGATAGCAAATAATATTAGGCCAAGGCAGGGTATTGCAGCTCCCTCCATCACTGCTTGCTAGAAACAAGCTACTTGGTGAAAGTTCCACTTTTCCAATTACTTTTGGTGGACTTTCAATTGGATTTTAATTAACTCAAAAGCAGCATTTTCATGAGAAGGCTGGGAAGAATAGAGTGTTTTATAAGTCTGTGTTATGAACAGAAAATCTATCAACCAACACTCTCATGAAAATAACAAAAAACATTGTAAGTCATATGTTTGATAAAAATCCTCCTTAATTTGCCTTAGCTTGTAACATCCTTCAGCTCTCTGCCAATTGAACATGTTACAGTGGGGAATTCCCAGACCATTTGCAGGTAAACAACCAAGGTTATTCCATTTACCCTGCTTGAATGTTGTCAGAATTTGTTAATAGATAGCAGCAAAGCAAGCAATCAAAAATTAGGGTTTTTCTTTAATAGACTAACTATAGAAAATTAATAATTCATCAGCTGTGAGATGTGTATATCAATGTCCTAAAACATGCTCTCCTTTGGCAGGACATTGTCCTGCCTTCTCTAATGTACTGGCTGAAACACTACCTGTGTCACTTCAGTTGTAAAGGATAAAATAATCATTACCAGAAACACTAAAATATTTTGGTGGGATTGCTAAAAGTGGCGCATGAGGGAGGGAGAGAGAAGACCAAATCTCCTGCAGTAGTGGAGGAAGTTAGTTATTAATGCTGATGTGTTTTTTGGGAAGCACCCTCTCTTACTGACCCACAGATTGCAGCAGCCACAACTTGGGGAGCTCTGTTGTTGAACTTTTCTCCCTGCTGCAAACAGGTGGAGCATCCAAAAGAGTAAAATTTCTATTTTCTTTGTGATAGGAAATGGAGTTACCTAGCATAGTCAGAAAAAATTCTCATCAAGGAAGCAGAGTTGGACGAATGGATACTGACAGGCATTTCTTCCCCTTCTAAAAGCTCAGAGGCTGCACCTGGGAAATGTGAAACCTTTCCAAAGCACAGCAACCACCACTTGTGACTGTGTTTCTTGTTGCCATTTCATTCAGTCTCTGTTTCAGCACCTTACAGGCAAAACAGTCGTAGCAAAGCTGGCAGGTTTTCATACACTCCAGCACACACACAGCTGCCACTGCTGGGGCTTTAAACTGGAGCATAAACCACACTTGCAGTTCCTGCTTTTATCTGTCAGAATTACCAGCTATCTGAGTCACCACAAAAACGCTCTGGTCCTTCCTAACAGAGAATAAAATGTGTTCTGACAATAAAAAAACATTTGTCCTAGGGCAGAGATGCTTTAATCTCTGACTGTTAGCCTCTATTTTTATTTCCCCTCTTTTCTAACAAGCTGGTTTTGGAATACCTATTTGGAATGGTTGGTTTTGTTGAATCGTTAATTTTTTAATTAATGATTCAAACTCTTTTTTTCTTATTTTCCTTTTCTTTTTTTTCCCCTAGAGAAATGGTTTCTTTACACTGCCTCAGATGTCTTTCTGCCCAGAGGAATTTGTAAAATATTGAACAATTTACAGCTTTTAGGCAGTTTTCTTGCCAAAGCAGGACTTGTTCTAAAACCAAGGGTATTTTCCTTGTCAGCCTTCTCATCATTAGGAAAAAATAATCTGAAAGTGGAATGGTTGGCTTGTTCTGGAAGGGGCCTAAGGGACAATTTCACATTTATGCAATGTGGACTTGTGCTTGGGGTGAACAGAGTGATAAATGTGAGCACACGATGATATTTAATTCAAAAGCAATGCAGCCTTTATACTTTAAATTATTAACAATAAAAACCTAAACATTTTAAAAATGCTAATGGAATACCTGATTAGGTGTTTTATAAAGTTGAAGACAGGGAAAAAAAATAATTGGCTGAAACTCCAGTCTTGATGGATCAATAACTTTAATTTCTTTAGTCTCAGACAGTGATTTTTGTGTATTGCCAGAAAGTTCTGCTGAATTTTCATTCTTCTCCCTCTTCCCACATCCACAAATTCGGCCATTAACTTTTCATCCTCAAATCAGGCTATTTTGGATTTGCCACCAAATGGAGATTTTGGGGTTTTTTTACAATGTTTTATGTTTTGACTATTGTAAACTGAATTCCGTGTTGAAACAAAAGAAATCAGATTACACATTTTTCATATTTAGAAACTTCTTGTTGGATCTCTCCCCACCTCTGTTGATTCAGTATTAGTCAGCACTGGCTACCAAAGAATGTCTCATTTTAATCTTTAAGTATTTCCTTGCTGTGTTTAATACTATCAGCCATTTGTTCTTCACATTTGATTTTGGTCTATCTGATTGCAATGCTGTACGTGTATAGAAAACCCAGAGACTTCACTTTTCCTCTGCATTTCCTAAACAAGAGCAACATCCTTGTTCAGATCTGGAACTGCCTGCACAGGCTTTCCATTTATCCACTGGCCAGGAAGTGAATATTAGAGGAAAACACTTGGAAGAAAGCTTTTCAAGTGAAGAGACGCCAAAAAAAGTTTTACATTCTTATGCTAGTGACAGTCCCTTTTAAGATCACCTTTCCTTTGCCTTCTCATTTTCCCTTTGACTGGAGCCCATCAGTTCACAGTATCACAGGAACTGCACAGGAACTACATTTTCATTTGTGAAAATGTAAAAGTTGCCCTGATGACACTTGGTGGGGTTTTTTTTTACCTATTGTTCTTAAGCACTGTTGTTTACAATGCCTTGTAAATCCCCCTGACAGCCTGTTCCTGTCTGTTAGAGCTCCAGTGCTCACTGTCCACACTTATCTGTCTTACAGCCACTCACCTTTATCAGTCTGGCTGTCTTTCTGTCACTTTTTTATCTTTCAGTCTGCTGGAGGGCCTGCTGCCTGATGGATGTCAAATTGAAGTAACCAAGGGATGTAGCTGAGAGACAGAAGTGAGCTGTCATTAGGGCTTCCAGCTCTTTTATAGCAAACACACAAACTTGTAAAATATTTTGGAGAAATTTGCTCAAAGAAAGGGCAGAGCTGAAAGATTATCTCTGGTTTTCAGCCTCTTGCACTGTGACTAAAATATCTGCACCATTTGTTCCAGTGTGCCCAGTGAAGAAATGAGGAAGCCCTCAGGATATTTTCCTTCAGCCCAGAGGGGAGGGAAAGTGCAGCTCTGCCTCCATACATGTGGATGAAGAACCCAGAGAGAAGATGAGACAGGGCATGGATGTAAAAAGTGGATTGTAGGGGCAGAACTGACACCAGGCTGGATGCAGAAGGGATTTCTGGGCGTGGTGTTGAGCAAGGGAGCTGGGATGATGCAATTAGAAACTTCAAGCATCATTTCAGGCATGTAACATTTTAGTTAAGTATGAGCAGCAATGGCAGTGAGGAGTTTATCTGGATAATAAGCTCCTGGGTGCATATATAAGCCATGCTGCAGTTTTAAAATCACTTTGATAATCACATCAGTTGCAGGTAAAATGGGCTTGACGAGTTTTGCCACCAAACATTGCAGTATACTACTGAAACATCTTGGATGAGTCATAAATTCTCCTTTTTCTCTGTCTTAGCTACTCATTTTTATATAAGTGTCTTCTTTAAGTCTCCAAATGAACTTATTGAGCAGACAGGTAAAGAGAATGAGGCATAGCACCAGACTAAGCAGTCAGCCCACCTAGAGGGGTGCTAAGCTCCCTTAGCTCTGCTCATGGTTTATGATAACGTTGAGGTGCCCTGGACAGTGTAGAGACAAAAAAATACTGATTTTAGCTATAGGAATGCTGGCCATGTTGTCCAACAAATGAGATTCTGGAAAAAAAATGCTGCGTACTTCTGTGATAAAATGCAGCACTCTCATATGTACACAAAGGGATGAAATGAGGTTGCAGGAACTTGCTTGACCTTGCAACCAGCCACAGTTGTTTTTAAAACTTCTTCTGTCTTGCATAATCAAGAAGTTCAGGAGGAGAAACACAGGGTCATAGACCCTGTATAAATATAAATATACACATGAAAAATAAGGAAGGAAAACTAGGAGGCAACAAAAAATATTCAAGAACATGCACAACAAAAACAATTACAGCTCTTACTATTTATAACTTGAACTTTACCTTAAGAGAAGGCTGGAGAAATGAGAACAGAGCAGAGAGTTTGAGAGACACACAGGATTTAATTTAGAATGGCAAAATGCTGTAAAGATTCTAGGAATTGAGAGTCCCTGATTACTGTCTTCTCACTGCCTAAATAGTTTTTTGTGGAACCTTTTGCCTGCATGTGATAAGTCTGTGTATGTGGATACTTGTGTGCTCGAACACGTGTTCACTGTGCTGTGCCTTTATTGATTTTATTGAGGGATCACTTCAAGCAAAAATAATGTTTCCATCATTTTGTCTTACCTGCCTCTCTGCCAGTTTTTAACACATCCACATTTTCCAATTATTCTTGTCTGTCATTTGACATTTTTTATCTGACAGGTAAATTTAGGTCATCAGGAAGTTTCAGGCCTGAAAGCTCTTTGTAGTGATTTAACTACGTGGAAAAAAAATCTTAATGTATTCAACTCTGGCCTCTAAAATGCAAACAATAGAACCGGAATTATCACTTTTCAAGTACATACAGTCTCAGTTAAAAATCATATAGCTTACAGGCAGAAAGCACGTATGTCAGTTTCGAATTTCTCCCCTTCATTAATGTGACTGCAGGTGCTTCTTTGGACCATGGAGTCAGTCCCTACATTTGCATCAAGAAATTCCTGGGTTGTTAGCCTTGGCACTGAATGTCTGTTGAAGAAAATCACAGCTAATTCATCTGAGCTCGTGGTTTGCTTTCCTCCTGTCAAATTCACTATTTTTTCACATATTTTTTCTTACTAAAAACAAAAGGAGAGCTGCAATTCTTCCCCTCCTTTCCACTGCAGAGATGGGCAAGAAAGATTCCTCTGAAACCTCTTCCGTGTACAACTTCAAACCGTGCCTGACTTTAAGAATCTCTGCCACATTTAGCCCAAGTCCCACTGGTCAGAAAATGGCATTCAGCATTTGCATTGTTACTTGTGTGGCACGATATTTGTTATGCTGTGTTTTTCCATCTAAACCTGAGCCTCTGGAAGGTAACACAGAGCTGGAATCCGCTCCCATATCACCACTAAATATCATTTAACTCTATGCTCAATATTTGCAACATCATTTGTTGGAAGATGTGTATATTTAACTTGTCTGAGCCCAGGTACTGAATGCCTTGTAATTTACTGCCTGTGCATGCTTCCATCAAATTATTTGGATGGAAAACTAATGGCAGAAATCTAAAATGTTGGTTTTGCTGAAAGTTTGACATAAGCTACTATTGTTTTCATTTGTTTTGCTACTATTACAGAGCCAGTTTACACCAGGAGTTTTTAAGCCACACACAAATATTGGTCAGAAGCCAAATGCTTTTCAAGGAAACAGTGTTTTATGGTGCTTTGGATAGCAATGTGTGCATTACATTGAGCTTCATCAGCTGCAGAGTGAGAGAATATCACCTGCTGAGCTTTTTAGACAGTAACCTAGGTGATTTCCTTTAGCTTTAATCACCTAATGCCAAAAGAAAGCTGAAGATTTTGCTTATTGAATAGTTTGCAATGTTACCAAATCAAGGTTGCTTCCCTGGTGTAAAAATTACTCCCTTTTCGGTATTTACTCCTGTTTTCAGAAGTCATTGAATAGAATTATTTATTCATCTTTCCAAATTATGTTTTATTTCCCATGGAAATAGTAAGAATTGGGTAAATGTCATGTGGTGTAAATGTTCAAGTGTAACATAGTTTAACAATAAAACTTTGGAGTCACAAGACAAGAGACAGAGAAAAAAATGAGCCTAATTATTTTTCTGCTCGTGTAGTATTTGGACAGTGAGGACCACCTGAACTGTAAGTAGGTAAATTCTCAATGTAAATATTTAATATTATATGCAATAAATTAGCAAAATTAGGAAGTGTCCAGTGAATGGATAATTTCAGGTGATTTTTTTTTAACTCCTAAACATCCTACAAAAAGCAGAGAGAAAAACAAGAGGCATAAGATTTTTTTTTTGTCAACTACAGAATTGCAAATCACCAAAGCATGTTATGATAAGCTTTATGTATTTTGTGACAATGGAACTGAACACCAGACTTGCTGAAGAATGTGTGAAGCTGCACATTGGGTGTGGGGTTTTTCTTTGCTTCCTCCTGAACCCAGTTTAGTATCTTCACATACTCAGCACTGCTGCTGACTTCACTGGGACAGGGGGATGGAGGGAACTTCTGAATTAGGTGCAGGATTAAGATTAAAAAAGCTAAGGAAGAAAAGACAGTTTTATGTCCAAAATTCTGTCATATTCAAATTTTAGTAAATTGCAGGTGTCTGATAGAGACAAATCTTCTTTTTATAAACCTGCAAACATCCTCTCCCCTCCATCCTTGTTGGGGAATGGATTATGGTTTCTCACTTCACAGACACATTTGCATCGATGCCCTTGCTAAGCACTGAGGAAACAAATTAAAAACCAACAAAGGAAACATTAAAAACAAATTGCAGCATTCGACCATTGAAATTATTTCAGCCATTCTGGAAAATCCCTGGGTGATGGATGGAGCATCAACCTCTTTTCTCTGTGCTTCTCTTTCAGCTTCTGATATGGCTGCAGAGCAGGGACAGATTCTTGTAATTGCCACCGCTGCTGTTGGTGGATTCACTCTCCTGGTCATCCTCACTTTGTTCTTCCTCATCACTGGCAGGTAATTAAAACACTGTTCTCATATAGTCCCATCTAAAATTAAGAATTTAAGAATAACTTATAAGTCATTAAACCATATTTTCAGAGCTGAAATTAGGGTTAGACACAGTGGAGTATCTTCTTTGTTCAGCACTGGTCTTACAGTTCTTCTGTAAGTGTTGTTTTTCATAAAGACACAGTTTGGGGAGAAAAGAAATTATGTGAAACCAGAAAATAGTTTGGATATCTTAGAAATTACAAGTTTCTGGACCTCTTGCCTGCAGAGTGATAATTCCAAACTACAGTATACCTGCTGCACCCTCAAGGCTCTGACGTTACCAGGAAGAAAAAAAAAAAAAAAAAAAAAAAAAGAAAGAAAGAAAAAGAAAAAAAATCCCTGCAGTGTATTTTACAAAATCTCATAAATGTCAGTTGCAAAACTTTAGAGAGTGCACTACTCAGATATCAACAGAGGGTGCTGCACTTTTAGATTTTTAATTCCACATCTGTTTTGTTGGTATAACGTTACTTCTAATTTGAACAGAAAGCAAAATTCTATCAGTGCAGGCCAGAGGTTTTATTTGCAATACCCCAGCAACTAAATATGGCACTGCAGTAGCTGCCATTATATGAATTAATGCTCTCTCTGCTAAATAATAACACCAATTAATCTAACATTCTGATGAAGGCAACAAGAGCAGTTAAGCTTGGCCTTAGATTATCTTAGAGGCTAAGTAAATATTCCTGCAATTGCTACAGAAGGTGACAAACAGTAGGATCTTTCAGAAGAGAGAGGAATCATTTAGACATAGACAAATTTCCAAAGAAAATGATTGTGTGTATGTGAAATCCTGAAACCACTCAAACTTTTTCCTTTAGAAAAAAAAAATCTAAACTGAAATCTAACTGAATTTGAGAATGAAAAAAAAAATGGAAAAGGGTTTCTTTCTGTGTTTCTTCCTCCTGTTTTCTATTGTTAAGAATATGAGAGATTCTCTTAGCTTTCTACTGCCTTGCTCAATGGGACCATTTCAATTATGTAAGATAGGAATTCATTTTGAAGTGCTGCTTAAATGCAGTGATAAGAGCATGTTCCACAGAAGACAGAGCAAGAAGATCTTGAATAAATACTCAATTTACTCTAGGACTGGAGGCAAATTTCAGTATGAAAAATGGGACTGGTACCCTACAGATGTGCTCTGCTTCACTGTTTAGAATTAACAATTTGGTGAGCTGCAGAGTCTCAGGGCTGCTGATGAGCCTATTCAGAGTGGAGAGGTTGGGTTAAATGAACACCTGCCTCTGCACTCTGCTGGGTGATTATCCACCAGGAGCAAGCAGGAAGCACAGCTGTCAATTGCAGATAGGAATAGGAAAGCAACAGGGACTTTAAGACACCAGACTGGGCTCTTGGCTCAGTTTCAGGAAATGAGATGTTAAAGCTCAGCCTCACTTAGTCTTATCTCTGATTGTTCTGCAGCCAACATGAGCAGAGAATGAGGAGATTCCTCTGCTGATGATTAATCACTGGCTTCTGTAGTCAGACTTTGGGGCCACGTGGATGTTTAGAAGGGTTGGGTATGGTTAAATTCTGTTTTCTTTGACTGACTGTTCCCTTGGGCAAGCACTTGGAGTGTAAGAACTTGTGTTTAAGGCTCTGGACAGGTGGCACCCTACAGACCACTTGTTCAGGTCCTAAAAATGGCACTGGCATCCTTAGGGAGTCCCAGGAACTGGTGCTCAACCTCAAGTTTCTGGTTTGCATTCCTTCCACAAGGGTACATCAGCTTCGGGAGTTTCTGCCTTTAACTTCCTCATCATCACTTGTGTAGCACTGAATGAACTTGGGACTGTTCCTGCTGTGTTTCACCAGTTTAAACAAACCATTGAAATGAGGTGGGTGTGTTCACCCCTTCCTCATAGATCTCCACAGTCAGTATGGATATACTGACTGTAATTATTTTTATTTAATTTTGTAATGCTGTTAATGTTCACACAGAGGACAGGCTTTTTTTTCAAGCTGGTCTTGGAACTCCATGTCTGTACTCCAGAGCACTACTGTTTTCCACTGGCATCAATCTTTTGCTATCACTTAAACCAAAGGATTTCCCTCTAAACCATCATTTTTAGACTGCTCAGTGAGTGAGAAAGAGCTTTAAGACCAAGAGCAAATATTTTGTTTTCACTTGACTGAAACAGTTGGTCCTGTCATGTGACCCCCTAAATCAACTCTATCAGACCTGCAGGTGGGCAATGTTTGGCTGCTGAGACTGCACAGAGCCACTCAGCAAAAGAGAAAAAGGGTGTCCTGATGTGAAAAAAATATTTTCTTTTTTCATGAGACATGGTGAAGTCATTATAATTCTATTACGAAGAAAATGAGAGGATATTTTACCCACTGTATACGAAAGTTAATGGGATAAAGTTTAATTACCAGATTCCTGTGTATGCAAACAGGAATGCAGGAAAGTAATAATTTATTGAAGTATCAGAATTCCTTGAAGGAGTCAAACTTAAAAAGAAGTATTATATCAAACTTAAACTCAGGTAGTCATCGTCATGCTAAACATTCAACCATGATCTGTTTTTCTTTGTATATAATCTATTTGTAGTTCATCATGCATGTTTCTCTCTTTAGATTCAGAAATAAATATATATTCCAAATGCAAAGAATTTGGATTTCATAAAATTGCAGATGAAACATCTGTTTTATTCATGGCAAGTATTTTATTTAAAACTTCACTTGTTTTTCTTGAAAGATGCCAGTGGTACATAAAGGCCAAAATGAAATCTGAGGAGAAAAGAAGGGCTCATTTGCAAAATGGACACTGTAAGTAGTTCAACAATATATAATATCTATATCGTGTTTTAAATGAAGAAAGTCCACTGTTTCCTGAGCAACTTCTGCCCTTGATGTTTTAATCTGGTTATTTGAGTAGTTCCTTTTTGTCTGCATCGTCCATGGTCTATATTTTTGTTTGCAGTTTCACTAAATCTATTCTAGTTATTAAAGGGTTTTTTGGTATTCAGCTAATAATATTTAGCAGGTTTTCAGGTATGTATCTTTGAAATCTCCGTTGTTCTGGGTACTGCCTCAATATTTCTCTCTCTGTGACTGTATGACTTATTTGTATCTAGTCCTCTTTGGATTTAGGGATCTACATTTCCAGCCACCCACGGAATAAGAAGTGGAATGGATTGTCTTCCCTCATGTTCCTGCTCACTGATCAGTACAGTGAGAGAAAATCCTGGTGATCTCTCATGGGCATTAATTAGTTTATATAGCTTGGTTTAGCTACCTACCTTAAATTAGTTGCCTTACTTTTTTCTCTTAGAAGAAAAGCATTTAAAATCTTTTTTTTTTAATTCAAAGGGTATTACACAGAGGGTATCAGATTTTATTCTTTCATCATTCTGATAACATCTCTGGAAATGCTGTGATCAACACAGAATTTACCAGAAGTAAAATCTTTTTTCAGGTGACACCACCATATTGAGCCAAGTGTCTCTTTCTGTCAAGGAAAAGGGCACATTTACCCATAAAGTATACTGCCTAGAAAGATGGTTTTGTCATTTGTTTCCAAACATGGCCAGAAATAAAAGAAGACAAAAACCCTTCTCCTGAAGAGTTTGATATATGCCTCTGAGACCGTGACTGAATTTGAAAAAAGCCTCACTCAGTGTCTTTTCAGGCCAGGGTAAATACGACTGTATATCATGTTGACACAAAGCTTCATCTCAGAGCCTTCCCATTCATTTGTAGTGATCTCAGCATCACACTGGAGGGGGCAAGTCTCTACTCATATATGTGCTCCAGAGAACCAAGAATAAAATGGAATTACTGATTCAGACTCAGCTATTAATTGACAGGAGAAAGAATGCTGAGAAATGCTCCATACTTTTTAAAGGGATTCTCTGGACCCAGCTGCAGATGCCTCTTTTTATCCTGATAAATTGATGGATTATTAGCATCAACTTCTGATAATGGGTTGAAAGCTTTCCAGAACTTAATCATGATATGGCAGCAGCCTAAAAGAATTCCCATCCAGATAGTCCAGAAGAAACAACACAAGTTCTTGAACATGCTATACTCAGGAACACAAGGGGTAGCAGCCATGCCAGAAAATGACAGCTTGTTGGAGCCTGCCAAAGCAATCTGGCACCAACCCTCTACTGCCACGGCCATCTCCAAGGAAACAGACAGAAATTATCTTGAAAATGGATTTGGGTATTTTTATTGTCATCTTGCACCTGCCTCCCTGGCTGTTGCAGCTGATCAGGAGAGAACAAAGCAGCATAGCCCTCCAGGAATCATCCTTAGAGAAAAGGAACTGAAAGATTTGACCTGTTTGGCAAAACAGGATGTTCAGCCATCCGCTCCTAAATGAAAGGAGTGAACTAGAAACAACTGTTCTCAAAGTAAAGGACAGATTGCCTCCATTGCCCAAGGAGCAGCAAAGGAGAACTGCTTTGGCAATAATCACTGTTGTTTTGAGGCCGTGCTTTTCCCTATATTGAGCCCTCACTTGGTATCTCTGCAGACCCTTTTTCAAGTGACCAGCTCTTCTGTTGAAGATAGATGTAATATATTATTTTCATTCATTTCAATTGTCTAGTCAAAAAAAGAATAAAATTATTGTTGCAATGCATGAATATCAAGGAGTTCCTGATTCCTATTATTCTCTCTTTCTTGCAGTACATTTCCCAGGACTCAAAACATACATAGATCCAGACACATATGAAGACCCATCTCTTGCTGTCCATGAGTTTGCCAAGGAGATTGATCCTTCAAGAATCCGTATTGAAAGAGTCATTGGAGCAGGTAAAACTATACCTACTGTAAAAAAGTCTCTAGGCATGGCAATACTGCTTTTCATAAGCATTAAGAAATTAATTCATTATCAGGCTTTTTGCATGGCATTGATTTTTTTTTTTTTTTTTTTTTTTTGCCTGGTTTGTTGAGGTTTTTTTTTATGGGGTTGGGTGGTTTTTTTGGTTGCAAATTTTTTTTTTTAAGTTTGTTGTTTTTGGTTTTTTTCCAGATGTATTCAAAACACTGTGTCACTCAGCGTGTGCCATAGCTATTGTCGTGTATTCTCTGTCACTGAGGGTAAAATTAGATCAGAATCTCTTTCTATGGGGATACAAGTTCTAAATATAGAAGACTGAGAAAAAAATATTCTCGAAGAGAAAACTGGAGGAATATGAGGGAGGAAAAGGGGAGGCTGGCTTGGGATAGGCTTTTCTGTCTGGAGAAGGATCATTGCCAGAGAAGGAAAAGAGGAAGATCTGTTGATAAGATGAAGACAGTATGAAAGATGATGCCTTGTAATCCTTTTTTTTTTATTTATATTCGTTTCACATATCTTAGTCACTCTAGAAAGGAAAGGTATTATTTTTCAGTTTAAACCCCTCATTTAATGATATGTTACACTGATAACCATGGAGATCTCTTCAGTGTTGCTAGGTGTTTTATGCACTAGAAAATGTTGTGCAATAATCCTACAGAAATAAGACCAGGTCTGGTGGCAGACAGGAGGGAGAAAGCATTGACCTGAAAATAAAAGAGAAAATTCTGTTTCACATTTCAGTCCATCGTGCTGGAGCACTCCAGTTTACCTGATTGCTTAGGCCACATCATCTGTAGCTGGAGCTGTGCACCTCTGGAATTGTGAGCTTGGGAGGGCACCCAGAGGGCTGACCTCTGCAGAAAACATTCAGTTTGCTTTCTTCTATTCTTCCTTTTCTTCAGACACACTACAGATAATTATGTCTTAGATTATAAAGCAGATTGAGTACATTCCACATCTGTGTAACTGCTGATTTCAGTTGAATACAAGAGACAAAGATTATTTGTTTTAGTTCAGATTAAAATTGTGTCATTAATCTCAGTTTAATTCATTTATGAAAACTCTTTTCTCAGCTTCTCTCTCCATTTTCTTGTATGCTTTGACATATTTTATTTTTATGGGCTTCATTTTTATGGTTTTTATTTTCTAAAATTACGTGTGTAATTTTTCAACTTGAAAAATACTGACCTAACAGGACTTGCAAACAGGTTGCAATGAAATTTAAACCCATATCCATGCATACAAAATACATATTAAATACCATGGCTGAGGCATGGAGAGTACAAATTCCCACACAGTTCTTCAGTAGCTGCTCAGGGACATAACATATCAGGCTAATTCTCAGCAGTCCTAAAAATTTCTGTGCATTTTCTTTAATTCTGTATTACACATTTCAATTGGATATTAAATGGATTTCTTATCACAAGAGAATTACTTTTAAAAGATGTTTACAATTTTCACCTTAGTGAAACCAAAAATCAACATTTTCTCCAAAATGAAGCATTAATACCTTTTAACAAGTCAATTTGTAGATGCACTTCTAAATTTGTGTTAACACTTTATTTTGGCCAATAATTCTCTTTTTTAATTTCTGTAACTTTAATTTTTCAAACAAAATTATTTCCATTCGAGAACCAGAAGGTTTAATTTTGAACCTGCCAAAGTGGAAAGCCACAAATACTTGAAAAAAATAACTTCTAGCATTTCTGGTCATGACATTTCTAGAACTGTTCTTCTCCTGAAAGCAGTTTCCAATTTCTTTTTTCAATGGAAAAAGTCATGTCCCCCAAGTTATACTTTAAAGTATTTGCTAATTATATCTCATCCATACACTTTTTTCTGCCCCATCTCTTCTTGCTGTTTGTTTGAGGGTTCAGTACCTCTTCAAGGAATGAATTCCTAGAGGTACTTTGTCAAATAGTCCTATTTTCTTTGTTAAAATGTTGAAACTCAAGGAAGAGAGCAACTCTTCAGCTTTTCCCAGAGCAGACAATATTCTTTGCATGAGAGAAATCTCCTGCAAGATCTCCCACAAGTGTAAAGACTGAAATGGAGAAGTGAGTGAGTTGCACAGATTAAATTTCTAGATTGCTCAATTAGCTCTTTCTTGTATAATACACAGTAAGATGGCTGAAGTTTCAGTTATTAAACTAGAGATTATTTACATTTTAGTAAACAGGCAATGGACTCTATCTTTTTCTCTAGTTGTGATCAGCTTTTTCCCGTGGAGCAAGGAAAAATGTTGGCTTCATTGACATCTGGCTCTTAGCTTCAACTTATTATACGTGCAGTCATGAACCTCAGCTGCTGAAGGGTCAACATTTATCCTGTTTATCTTCAAACTTGAGCAGTGAGAATGAGATTTTTAGATGTTAAAAACCTCTTTGGTTGAACCCATTCCCCTTTTGACTTTAAAAACATTGAAAATTCTTTATCCGAACAGAAGTGTAGAAAAGCTTTTCTGGAATGTAATCTTGCCAAGCTCTCAGTGTAAATTATTCAATGCTTTAATTAAACCATTGATCTCCATCTATTCTAAAACAGAAGTTATTATCCACCTTAGGTTTCTAAATGTGAGAACTGTCTGTTCTGTAAGCTGATGAGCTCAAGTTTGACATCATGTAACAAAAATCCTGCTGGTAGTATTTATGTTCAGCAGTTTGTCAATCCCAATATCCAAGGGGAGGGAATTTTCTTTCTAACTTTCCAAATAATGCATTCAAAAAAAGGTGAAAGAAACAGGAGTTCCTTCCCTGCTTTGTATATTGTACAGATAATAAATCTTGGGCTTGCAAGTTGTTCAGCTGCCTCCTTCATTTTAAAGCACTTGGTAACAGCCTTTTACAGTCCCTGAGGGATGAATGCCATTATTTATGAAATTCTGAAGCTGTAGTATTCTTAGATAATCTTGTAGTAGCAAAATGGTTTATTCTATAACCTATGCTTTTCAAATTAGTTTAAAATGAGATTTTTCAATTCTGCAGATTTATTGACCACAAAATTTCTTTTAAAATCTCCATATTAAGGCTCTAGTGATTTTGCTTTTCACTGCTTCATCGAGAGGAAGAAATGGGAAATTTTTCTCATTTTAGGAATTTAAGCTTGAAAAATCAGCAAGATGCAATAAGGTCATGGCTTTAGAGAAGTGTTCTGGTCCTGCTGAACATGTCACAGAATAGAAGATCGATAGACCATGTCTCCTGCAAAACATTCAGGTTTCATGACTTTCTTTTATGGGAGGACTTCACAAGTCCAGATTATCTACTGCTTTCTCAGTGCAAGTAGTCAGGCAAGCAAACTTTTAAGGAGAGCCTTATGAAGGTGAAAGGGGCAAAGTCATACAGAAAAATCCTCACATAACTTCCCCTTTTTTCAAAAGATTCCCAGAGCATTACTCTAATGACATATCTTTTCACATATCTTATATTTGCACACATCTTTAATTTATTTTTTAATTAAGTAGAAATAAATTGGTGGGAGGAACTGTACAAAGAAGACCTGGGACCACTTGACTTCTTGTAGCTGCTGAGGAAGCTGCTAATTTATTCAGAGGTTATGTTCAGCATGTGTTAATTGTACTCCTGCACTTTGATGCCTCTGTCATTGAAGTGAAAGACAAGCTATGGAAGTCTTCTTTTAATCTCACTCTTCCTGGATCTCTTTGACTAATAAAACTTTGTTTGAGTGGAAGCAACAGAACCTAATAAAATGAAATTCTTGTGACAATATCTATTCTAATCCTGTAACATCAGGGAGTCATAATTTTCTGAAGTGAAGGTTATGCCTTTAAGGTACCTCTCTTGTAGATTTGCTTCATATCTGAAGATGCACTGTTACCAAATAGAGCTCCTTTATTTTGTTTACTTCTGTCCTTAAATGTTGGGAAAAACTAATACAGGCAGCACTCAATGGAGTGTTAAATCCCCAGTTAAATATATATCTGTTCATTACTTGCTTTTTAGTTTTTAATAGTTCTGATTCCAAAATGAGTGGGGTAAAAAAATTTAGTTTTGCTGTGAAAGCAACCTGCACTGAAAAACGCTCTGAAATATTTCTGTGAACATTGTTTTTCATTTACTGAATTATGACCCATGGAAAACTGACCTGCAGTCATCCAAGAGTATGTTTGGTAGGGGCTCTAAATAACTTCTGGGTGACTTCAAGATCAAAGGAAAGTTGTGGTTTCCATACAAACCAAATTAGTAAATGTGTTAGGAGAATGCAGGGAGACACACATCCTTCACAGGCCCCACATACACAGGGAAACATCAGGGGAAAGAAGTTTTGAGATTCCTCTCACTGCACAACTCCAGATTTTCTGGGACTGTTGGCCTTTGGCAGACAGAGAAATATGTCATTAATTTCAAGTAGGTGAAATCCATTTAAATCAATCACATGCAAGTGCTTTTCTAGGTCATAACAGCAGAAAGTACATTTTAAATGCTTTCTGTAGCTGAAGGATGGTCAAGTGTTCTGATAGTCTCAGGGCTTTTCTTAACATACAGGTCTTAGTGCATTTCACCCCTAGAGATAAATATTTCTATCAGTAGATATTTTACATAGGTATTTTACCATCAGTGGAATAAAAACCCAAGTGTCATTACATTCCTTCCTCAGTTATGTATCCCAAACATCTTGAAACCAATGTTCAGTCTGAAAGGAAAGCAAGATGAGCCACAGTGGGGCAGGCTGAAGGTTTGGCTTTTGCAGGCCCAGTACAAGGTCCCATGATCTCTGCTGTGGCACAAAGGAAAGGTGACCATTTCTTGTGAAGTGCTGCTGAATATTTTGATTTTCTGGGATGTGATGACACTCATAAATTTGAATATTCCGTTATTTCTCTGTCCACTTCTATGGGATGTGTGAGTTCCTTGAATATTTTCCTGCCCAGGCACCGTGAGTTGCTTAACAGATATTTTATCTATTTAAGGGGAGTTCGGAGAAGTGTGCAGTGGACGTCTGAAGACACCAGGAAAAAGAGAGATCCCTGTTGCCATTAAAACTCTGAAGGGTGGCTATATGGACAGGCAGAGGAGAGATTTCCTGAGGGAGGCGAGTATCATGGGACAGTTTGATCACCCAAATATCATTCGCCTTGAGGGAGTTGTTACAAAAAGTAAGTCACTAATACCTTTTATTAAGAGTTTTATGCTGGCTTTCCCATTCTGTATCATTTAGTATTGAAATTAAGCATTATTTCCTTATTCAGTATGGGTTACAGTTCTCAGAAAGCTTCCAAATCATTGACAGTGAGTACTGCAAAGTTTGGGACCATAATAGGAAATGCATGTCCTGTCTGTTTTCAATTTGAAATGTTTCATTTTTATTTTTTAATAACAAATATCTTCATTCAAGAGAAGTCTTTACAGGTTCTTATGAAATAGAATGGAGAGTTTGCTTATGGGCAACTGGAGAAAACTATAAATGTAACTGAGCTGACAAGTCAAATCATCTTGTAAAATATCTTATTTTTGCAAAAGTGCTCATTATTTATTTGTTTGACATTTACTGATTTTGGTACCAGAAGAGATTAATTTCCTATTTTGAAAAAATAATAAGTAAGCTCTGAATAGCTTGTTGCATACTGCAAATGATTGACTAAAATCCCAGAATAATCTTTGAAATATTTTACTCCTTATAACGGTTGCAGCTGCCAAGAGAGATCCCTTGCCTCTGAAATCCAGCAGGTTTAGTGGTTTTATGGACTTTCCTGAAAGGCTGAAATATCTAGTTGTCACTTAAGTGTTAAGAAGTCTAATTAACATGCATGTAATTTCCTCAATGACAACTTTTTCCATTAATGAATTAAAAAGCCCATGGTATATTCTTTTCAAAATTAATCATTGTCTCAACCAAACCATGCTTGTTGCTAATTTGCAGAACTTACATTTTTCTTTTAAAGAGAAGTGTTGTGTGTATAATGCAGTGTCCTCCTGCCATCGGACACAATAGATACGTTATGAACATTTCCTGTTTTCACCTCATTACAACATCCAAAGATATGTTTGGAAAACACAAAAACTAAGAGGAAAGTGTAGCTCCTGAACTCTTGTTTGTGCAACAGAATTTCAGTAAGCTTGTGGAATGACCTGACCATGTTCAAATCTGTCTCTCTGTGGTTCTAAATTAAGATGATCTTTTTTCTTTCCTCACACAGTATTGCAAGGATAAATGTATTGTTATTTAGGTATATTTGGTTAGTCTCTCCACTGCTCTCCTATCAGTAACAGCTCTGTGACAGCAAACAGGAGCACAGGTTAATGCTGGCTGAGCAGCACTGGAGATCTTGTCAGGAGATGTAAACATATAGGAACTTACAGTGAATTTAGCTCCTTGCTTCACACTGAGCAGATCAGCAATTAAATTCCACCATTCTTCACCAACAGGGGCGTTTATGGATCAGTACCACAGGTGTGATTAGGATCCACATGGTGGGTCTTGTAGGTTTTTCTCGTCAGAAAAAAGCAAAATGTTGTGGTTTAGAAGCAGGGTTTAAATCCAATTAAATGGTGCATAGGGAGTACAGTATAATAATGTCCTTGGCGATGGCATGATTGTTTAGTCTTTACCACATTTGTAAGTGTCCCTTCTGTAATGCCTCGTCATCTGCCTAGAGAAAAAATCAAGGTGGCATTCAGAAAAGAGAAAAAAACCCAGATAAATCAGTGCTCCAATATTAGAGTATTTGTTGGTGTTCTACAGGAAAGGTTATAGAGAACTGTAAGCCAAAAAGTCATCATTAGCAGTTCTGCCTTTCACCAAGGAGTCAACGAACTTCATTAATGTTTTGTAATGTTTGTTTGAAGGTAGTATAAAAATATCGGGTTTTACTGTTAGAGTCACACTCCTAAAAAATATGCATCTTTCTGATATAAAATAAGTAGTGGAACTTTGAAAGAAAATATTTTGGTGACAGGCAGGATTAAAAAAATTAAACAATTATACAGCCATAATTATAGAATGAAAATAGGCTATGTGAATTATGAGCAAAGTTCACTCCCAGGCATAGAAAGTGCAAGTTACATAAATTGTGAAGGACAGGGTTGTGCAGCACTGCTCTGCCTGAAGGCAGCATGAGCCATGGACACTCTGCTCTTCCCATTTTGTCTCTAGAGTGTTGCCTTGCATTTATACTGCCCCATCTGAGGTGTTTAAAGGATAACATGACTTCAGTTTGGAGGAGAGCAGTTGCCTTGCCAAAGTACTAAGTCTGGGATTGCCAAATCCAAATTTCATATAACTGAACGATATGCTTTAAAAATCAGACAAAACTTTGTCCTAGCCAAATTATTTGTGTATTGATAGCATGAATAAAAGGTGTTTTGTGCTAAAACCTAGATTAATAATAACAGAAACTATTTATCTGATGTGCATTACAGTTCCACTAAGCTATAAAGGCACATCAGATGCAGTAAATTTGATTAATAGATGTGTACTGCTGTTCTTAGCACATGCTTTCCTCTGTGTAACCATTAGTCATTAACTTCTAGCTGTTGCCAATAGATATTGCATCAGTTTGTAAGCAGTGCCTTCCATTACAGTGTCATTGACTACTGAACAAAAAAGAGAATGGATTTGGTTGTAATAAGCAGAAGTGCTGTACCAGGTCAATAGCTATTGACTGGGGCAATAACAAATTCACCTGCATGCTGCAAATGAGAGCTTTTATCTCATGCTACCAGCTAAGCAAATGTTAACTTTTAAATTATACTCTTTTCAAAATTGCTGTGGAATATGTACTTTACAGGAGGAAAGAAATGCTAAACTAAGCCTGCTCAAAAGTAGGTCTGAAACAGAGTTTTAATTCCCTATTCTTATTGCTTCATTTCTCATTTATCCTAGCTGCAATCCCTAATCACAGGGAGCAGTAGGCAGAACAGTTGCTGTAGCACAAGCTTTCTGTTAGCAGGGAGTTCATTTCAAGGGCAATTTGCTGGGCCAAGGCAAACACACCGTGGCACAGACTCTGGATCCACTCATATTGCAAACCAGAACTCACAAGGGAAACTTTACTCCTGTTTGGATTTGTTATAGCAACACCATTCCTTGCATGGTTTGCCAGAAAAGGCTGCTTGATTGCCTCACAAATTTATCATAGATGCTTGGGCACTTCATAAAAACATCCATGTTTCCTTTCAAGCCATGTTAGCTCGGTGATAATTTTGGGAGCTCTTTTGGGTGTGCCAGGGCATGCTCAGGTGAGTTTTATGTCTGTGGCCAAGCTGCTGCTATTTCATAAACGGATCTAAGAACAATAACTTCCTTCTCCATTGCAAACACGTGACCAACACTGAAATCTGGGCTCTGGAGAAGATGTGTGGTCTTCATTTCTACATCATGTTGAAGACTTTCCTTGAAAAGTCTATAAATTATTTAAAGCTATGCCTACAGAAAAAAAGTTAGGCTGCATAACTATATCTACAAAAGGCATGAAAAAGGGTGCCTGACTATTGTAACTGTACTGGAAGAAATCCAGACTGGAATCTTCAGTTAGTTTTGCTTGACAGTGTCTTACACAATAGTTTAAAGCAAAACCTAATCAGTACTATGTAATACTGGTTCAATAAAAAATATCAATGCATGCAAGGGCTTTATTACATTTAGAATCTTTTTGTTCCCTTGCCCCACAATCTTTACCCTAAATAGCTTCCAATTCTTAGAATTTATTTCTAAGGAATTGCTTCCGTTTCCAAATTTTGACTACTGAAGGGTTCATACCTGTTACATGTACAAGAGGAATCTTTTTAAGACATTCATTTTCTTTGACAGCATTATGTACATTTCTGTTCTCCAGAAGGATTTTCAAAATAGTCCCTTCACAAAAGGAGGGTAAATGAAGACAGACCTCTGGTTCTGTGTAAACTCACATCCTCAGACATCGAGCCTGGGTTTGGAATGACACTTATGACTCCCTTACTGTCTCCTCACTGTTTTGATTTAATGGTTTTCAAATTGTGAAGAGAATTGCAGTTCTGAAATCTTCAGGCACTCATTTGCAGATCAAATCTAAAGCTTTAATCATTAAGTTTCTTTTCAAATTATTGTATATAACCCATTCAGTGCAACAAAAACCCTAAAATCAGTGCACCTTTCCTTGTCCATGAGGGAGGCAAAGCAGCAGCATGATCCTTTTCACTGGAATTTACCAGATGAGGCTCTTAATAACTTATCTTTTTTTTTCCCCCAGAAATTCAAGCCATAATGAATTCTTCTTTTTTCAGCCAAGACATTGTGCTCTAGGCTTTTGAGCCTTTATTGTAATGAATTTAATGTTGCCCTTTTCTCCCACCTGAAATGGTGTTCAGAATCCATTTCAGAAGGTGACATATTTTGTAGTATATGTGTTTATTGTGCACATAATGTTGTATATTTTGTTGCTACACAAAAGGATTGAGGTACTTTTTGTGGCAATATTGACAATATTCTTACCTTGGTCATGGATGGTGAAGTTGTGCTTCCAGGAAGCATGATTCTGCAAAGTTTAAATTTAGTTTTAGGACAATGCACTGTGGTGGTGAGACTATATGTGCGTCATATGAGCCAGTGGACTTTACATGGCATTAAGCATAAAGCTGAATTTTTTTCTGATAAAATATTATTGTAGTTGTGCACATAATGACAGACAAAACAGCAGGATCTCAGCTGTGTTATAAATCGTTCAGTAAGTGAAGCTGTAAATTTAAATTTGGCTCACTCCCTTTATTTTCCTTTGTATCCTTATTCATAGCTAAATATTGCAGCACATCACTGACTCCAGGGCCGGTATGGCCATCAAATTAACACAAAACCCACAGCCACCACCTGCATTGTTAGCCAAATTTGTGAGCTCATTTTATTCAAGTATCATCCAAAATACAGAGCTGGAAGTTAGAACTGTGCACATAACACAGACAACACTAAGTATCTGTAGCCTTCTTGCAAAATAGGTTACCCTTCCTGACTGGAACTGGGAGAAATGTAGTTAATGTTGATAGTCATGAGCTGTTTTTACACATGCATGCATCCATGTGGACATTTCAAATTACACATGCAAACCACCCAGCAGCCATGTGTTGAAGGTTGCTGGCAAAAATTAAGAATCCACAATACTCAGTTCTCCTGAAAGACATATACTTAGAAGAAATTAGCTTATAACCCTCTGGAAAAATTTACATTTTTCTTTCATGCATTACATTCTGAGAATTTTGTTCCAAACATCAAGGGGCCATTTTGGTTTCCTGCAGTTCAAATCAGGCACATTTCTGTGTTCTGCTTTTCCTTTTTTTTAGTTAGCAAGCCATGCATCATGACTGTCAATTCTGCTGCTGCATCTTTCACAGGATGATAAGCAGTGAAGAAAAAGCACATTGTCAAACAGTCAAGCAATAACACCCTGTTAACAGCAGCTTAATCTGACCAGGGTACACTATCTAACATAACTAAATTCTATAATTCTGCTTTCATAGGTTACAGCTGAGAAACAGGATTTCTCCTTCTTCATGATCCTTTGCCTTCAGATGTCTGTGTTCAGACACACAGGACCTGACTTTCAAAGATATTCAGATACTTTGACGTGAGATGTGGTTCTAGTAGAAAAATAGGTGACAAAAATGATCCCTACTAACAGCCATAAAAAGATAAAGTCCTGTAGGTAAGATATGGGCAGACCATTTATTTTTCCTCTTCTTTTGAAGGGAATGTATGGTCCCCACTTTTCATAATTAGCGTCGTTATTAACCACAGATGATTGCTTTTCCATCTGAAATACCTGAATACAATATGTAATTTCTTCCTCCACCATGAAAGTAAAGAAGAATATGGTACAGTAAGTTAAAGGGCAGATATTTAGAGCATGCAGGAGATATATGAAGGGCTGGGGCTTTTTTAACAACTGCAACCAGAAGATCAATGAATATCAGGGGGAGACAAGATTGCATTGAGCTGACAGATTTGCTGCACAACATGGCTGATCTGTTGCCTGTGCAGGAAAACCATAAAAGCAACTATGAGAGCAATTATAAATGACAATGGCAATTGCAGCTGACAGCCAAAGGAGTGAGGGGGTTAAAGAGTGTGTAGGAAGCAATCCATAATCCCAATTCACAAGTTGTATTTGGTTGATTTATTTTGCTAAGTGTACATTCATTTGTTCTTCTGTATAGAGGCAAAAGCACACTAGTAAATGTACAAGGGATTGAGCATGGGAAAGGACTAGGGACAACTCTGCATACACAGGGCATACTTTGAGTTGTTTTGCCCCATTCCAGGCAGAGCATCCTGCTGCACCTTCCCCTGGAGAGCAGGAAAAACCTGTTTTAAATGTAAACTGTGTTAGTCATCTTCAGATATGTGTGGTTTTTGAATAGCAACCGTTATTGGGTTTTAGTATCATTTATTAATTTTTTTGCTTATTATTACCCATAGGTCTAGTCTCTCCATACAAACCTCTGCAGCAAAAGTTTGCATTGTGATATTTCCCACAGCTTTAAGGCTCACACTCAAATTTCTAATGCAAAGCAACAAGCTTAAGATATCTTTAGAGCAGATTCATATCACAAAGAAGAATTGAAAAATGGACTGGTAATTTTCTCCTATAAATATCTGATATTGCATTTTATGGCAACATGAGAGTTAGATGTGAGGAAAAGAAACTCTTTCACTGACTATAATTATCTTTCTGATTTTTAATACATACATAGTTCAGGTTCCAGAAGAATAAATAACTTGGATGCAAACTGTTTGGGATCCTTTCCAAACTCCTGTTTGGAAAATCAGTTTGCAAAAAATACTCCTTCATAAATGTTAAATTTTTTCACAGATAAACACAGTGCTTGCAAATCAGGAGAGGATGATAAAGCTGTTAAGGGAGACAGACACAATTGAAAGAGAGAAGCAACATGGGAAAGAAAAGAATATGATTTTAAAACATCATAATAGATAGTGTGAAGTTACAGAGTATTCCGTTTAAGTATCTTCTCAATATAAGCACAAAACATTAATGACAATCCTGTAAACACATTTTCAGAAGCAAATGTATTCAGTCAGACATTCTCAAATAGATTCATAACAACATCCATCTGTAAATATTGTCATTTTTCAACTAAACTTTAACAAGGTAATTTCTGCTGAATAAAATTTGAAAGCAAATAAGTTTAGCTGATAATGACTTCATTTCAGTATTTTATCTAGAGAAGCATAGTACAGAATTTTTATAGTAGGAAAAATCTGAAACAAACCACTGTACTGTTGCTTGAATTCGCATGATTGCCAAGGAGTTTTTTTCAACTGAACACAGTGAGGCTTTTTCAGTGGTACTGATTGTTGTCTAAAAGTGGGCAGTGTTTGTCTCCCAACCCTGTTTCATACTGTAACAAGGTAGCAAGGCTAAAAGAGGAGAAAATCAGCTTTAGCTGCAGAACTGCAGAATGCACAGCAGGCTGCATCAACACATTCATCTTCAGATGTCACCCATGAGAAGCTACTTCACTCATTAAATTAAAACTTACTGCAATTTCTAAACATAACGTACAGAACTAAAACCAAATCTCTGTTTTTATGGAAATACCATGAAAATGGGCAGCTGAAAATTTAAAAGGCCCTGGAACTCCTTAACCATCCCATTAACCCCATCAGTGTTTCACGTGGGAGTTTCCTGTCTTAAAGGATGAAGAATTCCAAATGATAGGAATGCTTGGACTTTTTCCTTCCAAAATAACAAAAAGTGGGTGATGAAAAGATAATTCAGCTAATTATTAATGGATTCATAATTCTCTGAAATAATGATGTATACAAAATGAATCACAAAGGTTTTGGCTGATACTGCAGGCTTTGTTTTCTTCTATTACGAAAACTGTAATTTTAAAGTATTTTGTTTTCATCTGATAATGAATGCTTGATAATGAAATCCAAATGTACAGCATACAGTGCTTGTAGCAGTGTCCTGAGTATCATACATCTGTATAAACACATAAAGATTTCAGGTTCTTATTTAGCATTGTGCTAAAGCTATTTTCAGATTAGCAGGGACTGAAAAATACTTATTTAGTAGACAGCTTAAGCATCCACACATAGTTTTATCCCATAGAAGATCAGTATTTCCATTTCTATTCCATTAAGACTACAAATTTGATTCAACACAGCAGTTGTTATTGCTGTTAAAAGCCTTAGTCATGTTAATGTTGTCACACCAATCTTCCCAGCAACCAGAACATCAGTGTGCATTGACATTTAACACATCACAAAATAAATGCCTGTAGTGTTTGTAGAACTCCCTTCAAGCAGTTCCCTCATTTTTTCCCCCCAAATCACCTGTTTGTCTAGAAACAGCAAGGGAAATTAAATTAGATGTTAATATTCTCCCCAAATATTCTGTAACTTACATTAGTTCCTCCTTAGGAACTGTAAGCTTCTTTCAGCATTTGCTTTTTGTCCCAGAGAAGTCATAAGTAAAGCCAGAAGTTGTTATAATTGGGGTTTTCTAAAATAGTCTCATTCTGTGTAAATATTCCTACCTCTAGATTTATCCCCGTCTGCCAGGCAAGAAATGAGAGTGCAGGTTTGTAGGGAAGCATTGTCTTTCACAAGGATCTCAAGGTTAAACTCATCAGGGATGGAGAGCTGAACAGCAGCTTTGCCCTGCCCAGTGTTTGTCTCCTTCATATTTCCAGACAGACCCTGTGGATTTAAATCTGGAGCAGAAATTAGGAAACCTCATGTGGAAAAGCAGGACTTGGAAAATATGTTCCTCAAGAGCTGGGCTAGAAGGGTCTGTTCCTCAGAAATGAAGGCAAACCATAGGAATGCTTCACTACTTCCAAATCAGTAAACTGAAGGAAAATCAGAGGTAAAATCTAGCTGAAGAGTAAACCCAAAAAGCACAGAAATGAATAATCCAGACACCAGGAGAAGGCAGTGAAAGGACTCTGTGAGTTCTCCAAAGTCCATTAAGGGGTGACACAATTATTTGTGGCTATGATGTCAGCTGCTCTGGTGGAATCTGGGGAAACAAAATGGGACCACCCCTTTGAAAATCTGCTGCTGAACATGAGAGTATAAATTTCCCTCTGAACAGCACAATGAGGGTTTGGTTTTACTGGTTTAAGTACCCTAGGTCAGAATTCTGCCTTCAGGAGTTTCGCTGTGTTATTTGCAAGGTAATGGAAATCCTCTCATGGTTCACTTGGACTTGGCAGACTGCAGAGGTCCTTTCCAACCTCAGCCGTTCTCTGATTTCAGCAGGGGTAAAGCACAGAAATTTTTTTCAGTTCTTGTTATGCTCTAGTATTTTGTGATGTCTAATGCAAAATACTATTTTAGTGATCTTGAAAATCAGATTTTTCTAAGACATACAAATTATTCAGGTAAGAATTTAGGTATACCACTCTAGCAGCCTTTGCTTTCATGAACTAAAAAACTCTAAAATAAATTAGGAGCATATTCTAAATCTCCAGATTATTGCATTGAAAAACGTTTATGTTTTCTAAATGTATTGAGAACATGATCTAGCAAATTCATCAGAGATAAATTTTTTCCCTGCTTCTGATTTTTTTTTCCATTGCAAGTCAAGCCTTTTGAGTGCTCTAAAAATTGTAATCTGACATAATAATTTCCAAGTTTTATATAGCCATTTCTTATAAAAACCTTCCATATGTTCTCTCATAAAAGATTATGAAGTAATGTGCCATTCCTGGTGGTCTAGGAAGGATAAATCAATAAAATCATGTGAGAGAAAAGTCAACCGGTTTTCAGTAATTTCCGTAATGGGCATATTTCAAATAACTTTGGAAAAAAATGCTCTAACCCTTCTTCTAACTTCCCCAAGGAAACACCAGTAACAATAAAAACCAGGTTTTATTTTAGAATGGGAAGTGCTCCTAACAGAAGTCAGTCTTCTCTCAGACATTAAGTGATAAAATTGAATAATTCCCCTATGCAGAAGCAGGAAAACTTTCTGCATTCTGTCCTCCGGTATTTTGTTACTAAGTGTTCAGCCCACCCTCCATGAAAATGCAGTTTGGAGTGAAAACAGCCAGTTGCTTCATGCCAAGCTGAATGCAAAATCTCCTTACAGCCCTCACTTCCCCAAAGCCTTCATCTGCAGAGTCCATGAGAACTTTCTCTTAGCTGGGTCTTAACAGTCCCTGCATGGAAAGCATCAAGAGATCTGACTATACAGAAACAAATAGCAATGGGGTTTTTTTACATTAAATACACCACCCCTGCTTTTTCCCTTTTTTTTTTTTTTCAAACCAAATCTGTGGGAAAGGAACAACAGCCTAAAGTCTTCTTTTGCTCGTGCCAATAAAGAGATGGTATTTGTACAAACAAATAAAAGAAGGCAATTGTGACCTCTCTAGAACTTCTCAATCCAGTTTGTTAAATTAAGTGGCCAAAGAGCTGCTTTTGAATTTGCAGCTGATTTTGAAACAGAAGTACATGGCACCATGAAATGGTCAATTCCACCTGCAGAAAGTAATGAAGTGTAATAAATAAGGAAAACCAGCAGTGACAAAGAACAGGGCAGGGTTTTGTTGCTGGTGCAAGGCCATGGGATGTGGGCTGGGAGCAGTGGCTGTTCCTCCTGGCTGGCCGTGCTGTGACCATGCAGTGCCAATAAATGGGTGGGAATTAATGTCTGTGCTCTGGAGTTGAACTAAGCATATAGATTTCCTTTGCCCAGACACCTTCTCCTGCCCTTCTGCTCAGTGGGATAATATCCTAGTAAGCCCATGCCAGTATAGGATGCTGTACCAGTGACTTCCCTATCAAATTCCACAATTTGTGGGATGATACTCCCCCAGGAACAACAGCTGAAGGTGGAAGGTAGGCTAATTGATTCAGCACTCCCCCACTGCCTCTGAGCTCAGGCACTTAGCTGTAATTATTTGAAACAGAAGAATTTACACTGAGTTATAAACTGGTACTGCAGGGCTCAGAAAGTGGTGGATGCTTCATGAACTGTCAGCTATTCCAAGTATTGCCATGTACCTCTACAGTTTCAACACACTTTTCCAATACTGTAACGAGTGGGATTGCCCATGTTAAGGTGACACAGTGTTCGTAGTGTGTAACTGTGGAACAGGGACAGGCTGGGGTTTTCTCCTCAATAAATCCATGGCTGTAAGCTGCTGAGTAACAACTGCGTTTGAGGGCACTGAGGAAGCATGGCTTAATATTCTTGTCTCCTTTTCCCAGTTTAGAATCTTGTACTGAAAGATCTTTCCATTAGTGTGAGTGCACCCACTGCAAAAATGAATGTTAACTTTTGAAGAAAACAACCAAAGTGGTGGGAAGCATGAGTCTCTGTATGATGTGGACTGAGAGAATGGCATCATTTCTCAAGAAATCTGGTAAACTAGCTGACTCCAGGGGTCCCTTCCAACTTTACACATCCTGTTATTCTCTGAAATTCATTCAAATATTTCATGAATGTTTATGCAAACAAGTAAATATTTGAGTAACTTCTAAACTACTGTAAATGCCCAAAGCTCTTATCAAAGCTCTCTCCATCTGGTGGTGATTGATGTGGCTTAAATGGAATTAATTTGCTTTATCTGCAGTGGTTATCACCTGTCCAACATAAATCACGTAATCAAGTCTCAAACCCTTTTCACATTGTGCACATGATGAAAAAAAACACACCTGAGGCTGAAAAAAAGTTCATCTCAGGGCTATATTTTAATTTAGAGCCATGTATGTTTTAAGATGAATGTACTTTTAATCTCTCATTTGTTTTCATTTTTTTGCTGATGGCTACTGGTCAGGGTGGAATGTTACCAACCTTGTCCTTTTCAGAAGGTGTTTGTGGACTTCTAGAAGAGGCTAAAGGAGGTCTTGTTCTTGTAACTCTGAGTTCTGCTTAGTCAGAGACATTTCTGAGGTGACACAAGCCTGGATGGGATTCAGTTGCCTAAAATGACACTCAGTGCCTACTCTCAAATATCCAAATGCTGCTTTGCCTCTTACTGCCACTTTCAGAGTGTAAATCTCCTGCTGATCATGTCATGTCTGCCCCTCAGTGGGAATGTCTCAGATGTTTTTAGAGCATCTCAAATGACACCAACCATTTACATTTAAGCAACTGAATCCTAGCTTTAGAGTGTGAGAGAAAAATGTTATTTATATGTATTCTTTTAGTTATTTGCTGCTTATAACACCCCAATAATTTTAGTTCTCTTCTTAGTATTCATAGATTTACTTGCTCTAAAATTCACTTCTCCTTGGTTTGTTGTTTTTTTTTATTATTATTTCTGAATATGTACAATAAGTGAAATAAATTTGGGGTTGTCTTCATTAATTTCTTTAACAAAGCAACTTATTGTAGGACTGTTAGGATACTGGAGTTATTTGCCATTTAACAGCATTTAAATAGAGGAAAATGTCAATGGTGAAGCTGAAGGTGTTGGGCTTTTCTGAAGGTTTGTACATATGGTGTGTGACTCAGTGGCTGTACTTTATGATTGGTATAATTCATACTTAAAAACAGAGGAGCAATGTTCTATTTGGGAAGTCTTCACATGTTCATTATTTAGCCTTTATGTTTTGAGATGCTGTTTAGTACCAAACATCTTGGAGTTAATGGAACAATTTCCATTTTGAAATTGAATTTTTGTGTACTGCATTGTGTACTGTCTGTCAAGGATCACTTCTGTAAATATTTTAAAGTGAAAGCCATGGAATTTGGAAACACTTTTATAAGAATGCCAAAGACTTCTCTTGAGTGTCCAGAGGGAAGACTTACCTTTAACCATCAAAGTATTGCATCTAGATCACCAATTAAATTAATTCTTTTTCCAAAGACTGCAGCATGTCTAATTAACAAATTTAAAGGACAGATGGATTGAGGGGAAATCTTAGAACTCCTCCTTGAAAATAAAAAGTAAAAAACTCTTAGACTACTTTAAATTCGGCAAGTGCATGTATGTTTTGAGGGTAAATTTTCCTCACTATATTTTTATTAGTGGGAAAAAAACATTCCAGCTGTTGAGAGCCATTTATTTTTCTCATTGTGTAGAAAGATCAAGATGCTGTCTCTTAAAAGAACAAATATGAAGTACCTGCAAGGTGAGGAAAACAAACTTGCCATTGCCTAACTTTTTGGATGGATGCTTACTTGATGCACTTGCAAAAATACCGAGATTATTCTGATTGTCAGTTTAGATTTATTGCCAGGTGGGAGGATCTTGACCCTGTGCTTTAAAGTGAGATGTGCAGAGCTGTCATTTCAGATCCATCTTTGAGGCTGGCTCTCACTGAGCACTAACTTGAGGAAGTGGAAATGATGTCTGCAGATCACTGTACAGATGCTGAAACAGTGAATAAAAGGCTAAGGCATCTTCATTTCTCACCACTGCAGTAGATATGTCACAAATAGTTTGTTTAAAAGAGGTAGATGAGATAATCATTGTTTCCAGGAATCAAACTGTACAAGTAGGCAATGAGAGGAATATACAGTTTATTATATTGAAAGCATAAAATGTGTTGAGCTTCTGGTGAGAGCAAAGCAGAAAGGGGCTGTGTTCGCATTGCCTAAAATCAAAAAGTTAAAATTATATGAAAAATTTATACAAAAGCTAGAACTCTTCAGGCATCATCCATACTCCTGGTTTTTGCTGGTGTTGGTGTATTGACAGGTGTTGGGAGGTGTGACAGGAGCTCTGACTGATGGAGCTGCCTTGGCACAGAATTCAGTATTTTAGCTGCAAATTCTGGTTCCCCTTTGCCCCTTGCCTGGTGTGACTTTTGTCAGGTGGCTTCAAAATACTGGTGTAAAAGAGCTTTGCTGGTATAGCCTCACCTCTACTGGTCTGTCTTTGATTTAAACACAAAATTGTAACATGCATCTTTGGTGGAGTCATTTGGAATGTATTATGAGTATCCCACAGGTGCAATTTGCTGTTGAAACACCAAATTTTTCTACTGCTCCTAGAAGTGTTGGAATTCTCCATTTGCAAACTATGCAGAAAACCTTTTTCTGATTAAATCTGTGTATTGTATGACTTGGTTAAAAAGCAAACAAAGGCTTTTAACTGCTTTTCTTGAGATCTGTTCCCATGAAAGCACTGTTAACTCTGCAGAGATTTGGTTGTTCTTTCTTTAAACAGTCAACTTCTTTTGTCAGCCAGAGAACAAGTCATTTGATTAATGATCATTTTTATTTCTTTGAAAGGATCCTTTCCGACCATTGGGGTGAAGTCTCTTTCGAGATTCCTGAGGGCGGGATTTTTAAATAGCATCCTGGCCTCACATCCAGTGGCAGGGGGTGGATCTTTACCCCCCAGCATTTCCTCTGGTAGGTATTCCAGCCTGTTCCCACTCATCAGGTTTTTTGGTTTTTTTTTTTCCTTCACTCTCTGCCCCATCTCTCCACACATCTCAGGGAAATAAAATTTGCTATTGGTGAGACAGGGAGATCAGATGTCCTTTCCAATAAAAAGCCAAACCAAAAGGAAATGGAAAAGAAACTTCTTGGGAATGAGCCATTTTCCTGAATTAATGTATAGGAGAAATTGTGAGGGAAAGTGGTCTGCAGCTACATGGCCAACCTAAATATTGGAAGAGAAGGCCTGGTAACCTCTAATCATTCATTTTATGAAGCATGTGCATGTGTACTTGTCCTGGTTTAGGGCAGAAGGAGAACTCTAAACATGCCACTGTAAAATCTCTGAATTTTTGTGACTCTGTGACTCTTCCCCTAAAAATTTATATTCCCTTGCTAACACATGGAAGCAAAACAAATTTGGAAAGGGGAAACATAATTATGTATTAATTTGGTGTTTGAAACCTTTGTATGCTTTGGTAGCTGAGTTGTGTCTCATGAAAACTGCCTATATATATTTTTCTTTTTTAAAATAACTCTTACCATGATTTGAACTCCTGTAATTTTCTTTAAATGAGTGAGGACAGGTTTGAGGCATCCTTTCCAAGACAGGCTACTTGTGTTATCCATTCTCTTCTAGAGCCATTAAACACCATCTTCCATCAAAAGTAATAAATGAAGAGTAAATGTAACTATAGTTAGTTAAAACTGAATCAAAGTTTCTTTCCAAACTATATATTTCTGTGTAAAAATGGGTCTTTACATGGGTTAATGTCAGGCTGGACATCCTGCATTATCTGTAGTGTTACTTAAAAGTTTTTCTTGAAATAAAAAAAAAATCTCTTCTGGTAAAAAAAGGGAGAAAATTGGAAAATTACATAATGTTATTGACTTGCTATACAAAAGAAGCTATTGTACTTCTCTGTGTCCCATTTTATTTGCTGCAGTAATTCTAATTACAAGATGATTCTTACTTTTTATTTCAAGTGCTATTTCTTTCTTTGCTTTCTTTGAATAGAAGCATCTCAGCAGCTTTGATGTCTTTTCTTATGACTGTTTGGGTTTCTTTTGTTGACAGTTTGTGAAATACTTTCCATATTTTTTCCCCGTGGGATGTCTCAGAGTGTTTAATATCCCTTAGGTATTGTGGCAGTCAGCAGCACAATGAGGTTTCACCTGTAACTAAACAACTATTGAAGAGGAAATACTGCAGGCCCCATAAAATTTTCTGTTTTGAACACAGTCTTATGTAGAGCATCCCACTGATTCTATTAAATTACAAATGGCCTCAAATTCATGAACTGGCTCCTCGACTACCTCCCTACCTACAAGTTAATTTTGTGAGATCCTCAGGACTGCTTTCTGAGTGCCTGTAAAGCTTTTGATTTTATGGATTTCAAACTCTTAAACATAATTTGTTTAATGAAGCTCATTCACAATGCCTTGCTATTAAATGTCTTTTAGTAATAATTCTGATTCAATCTGATGAAACATTGAAAAAGGGGAAAAAATGGAAATGCAACTGCATGATGTGTAACAGATACACTCACAAGTTAATGGAGATAAATGTTGTTGTTTGATCATGTCAAAAGCAACAGAAAAAAAAAAAAAGTGAGCAAAGCAGCAACCCCAGAGAACAGAAAGATGTCCAGATAGTTGAAAGGCAGTGAAGAACTCTGATAAATCCAATGTATGAGATGTGTTCCTTTGAGAAAGAATGCATATGAGGGGTCAGGTGGCATGAAGCTCTGCAGTGCAGGTCAGAAATTGCTGCTAACAGTTGCATCTCAACAAACTTACCTGTAGTGCTGCTATTTAATGCTTCCTTTTTTACTTCATCATAGTTACATTTCTATTAAGCATGGTACAAGTTCTGAATTGCCTCTTTTTGAATCAGAGATGATCAGGGGATGCCTTTTCCATTCCTATATTGCTAAAAGCAGCTTTGCTTTACAAGTGAGCAAAAAAAATCCCACACTTTAAAAAAAAAAAAAAAACCACAAAAACAACAAAACAAAAACAACAACAAAATCTTGACAAGGTAGTGCTGATCTGGGATGTCAGACTCAGAACTGACTCTCTTGCTGTGCATGATTTGGTGGAGATGTCTGGGCTTGTGTTGGACAGTAGCTCTCATAAGCCTAACAAAGGTATTTAGCATTTAATAATTGCAGAATTATAACCTAATTGTTTCACATATTGGTTATGGGTAGTATTTAACTTAATTTAACAACATGGGGGACTTAAAATGCTGTCATTTAGAACAAAGATAATGAGATGCTTTTTATCTACCAAAACCTTTAACTCAAGCTAAGTGGCAGTTTCCCTTCCAAACACTCAGAAAATGTATTCCTTATTTTAGATCTTTTTTCTACAAAATTTTGCCACAGAAATGTTTTAATGAAACACAGAACTAAACTAGAAAGCCTGCTATAAATAAGTGTCTGGAAAGCAGCTTGGCTTGGCAGGACCATGCAGCTGTTGGTTTCCTTTTTTCCCTTTCTACTTTAATCTCAGTAGCTGAGATGAGTGTATTTCTTTTACCTGTGCACTGACAGCTGATGTTCAGTTTTGTATAATTCAGCTTTTACACTGTGCAGAGATTCTCTTATGTAAAAGGTATCCTCATTAATTTATGCTGCTAGGGTGAGGCATTGCGTCTTTCTGCATAAATAGATTTTCTCAAATGTAGGTGTTTTTTAAGCCTAGACATAACTTCTAATGCAATAGTGCTTATATTTGATAGTTACATCAAAATTCTGTCATTGCTGTACAGCAGTTTCACCAGAAGCAAAACTTTAGGCAGGCCTGCAAAATTTCTCCTAGATTCTTGCAAAAACAAGTCTATTTGCAGATAATAGCTTCCTTTTCATTTAGCTATCATTTATGTCACAAATTGCTTCATTCTTTGTTATTCCACCTGTTAGCAGTACAAACTGACATGACTTTGCTGATGTAGGTCTGCAATGACAGATGGACTCACATGAGCAGTAAGTACTTTTTCTCAAGTGATAGCCTTGCATACATTAAATAGAATTCTTAAACCACTTAGCATTTACACTCCTCACCATATTGATGCTGGCACAAGCTGTGGAAGCTTCCTTCAAGGCACACACACACGCTTTGTGAAAACCCAAATTATAAATTGCCAGAGCTGCATCTCTCTCTTCACATTCCAGCTCTTCCAAACTAAACACCCTGCTCTTTGCTCCACTTTGGGGGAACTCCAAGCTCCTCTTGCAGCTCCTGATTGGAGTGACTTGTGAAGAGTTTGTTGTGTAAATGCCTGCCCGTGCTGCCTGGCAGAAGTTGCAGGCAGGAGCTTCACGGTGCACTGCTGTCTTTGTACAGCCAGAGATTGCTCTGCTTGCTAAGCTGGAAAGGAGAATAGGGAAAGCAAATACCTCTCCTACTGTTCCTTTCAAGCTAAACTCCTTCACTGAGTCTTTCTGTCAACAAGAAATAGGGATGGGTGCCAGGCTATGAGCAACTGTGTAGAGGTTCTGTTAGCCAAACCGCTCCTTCAGACTGTTCAACATTTACACTGCATTAGCAGGAGAGGTGGGAGAAGCATCAAAATTATTCTTGCCATGAACTCCTCTCTGTGAATATCATCTCCCCACGTGGTCAGCAGCTAGACCATTGCCCCCTGTTCCACTCACAAAGCTCCTCTCTGAAGCTTCTGTGAAAGTATTCTGATGTGACTTTTTTAATGAAGTATGACCATCAGTTATTTCCAGCCACTTAATTTACAAGGGTTGACTATCCAGTTCCTTGACTTTGTAGGTAAAATAGAAGCAAAGAAATTTGGCTTGATGAAACAATCCACCTTCATGAACCTCAAAAAATATCTTGCATGCAAGAAATTGAGTATGTACTTGCTTTCCAGAAACTGGAAGTGGTATAGGATGGTTTGCTCACTGCTGCCCTGAACTCCTCTTCAACAAAATGCACATTCTACAGAGGATATCACTTCTGCAGTGTTTTACTGCCTAGTTATTTATGGCTCTTTGTCTAACACGCATTATAATGTTCACATTTATTCCACAGAGCTCCTCAAAAAAACTCAGGCATAATTGTAGAGTACTAAACTAGATGATTATCAGTTTTCTTTTGCCCAAAATTAATATTTTATTATAATTTCCAAGTGCACCTGAGTGAGCCCATTATTCTTGATATTGTATAAACTGGCATTTGAAAGCAAATTGTATTGACAGACGCTTATTGAACAGAATTACTCAACAAGAACCATCAAGGAGCAACTGCACATAGTGAATTCAACTATGATTATAGCACTCCAATAATGAGAAAAGTAACTTTTTTTCCCCCACAGTTAATGCATTTTTCTTTACTCTGAATTCCAGCACCTGCATTTCTGTATTTGTTGTTAAATGAAAATTGTTAATCCTTGCCCAGTGACTAACAAATTGATTCTTCTACTGCATATGCATTTCCTGAGATACCTGAGCCAAATGGCTCTTCCAGTTGATTCTTTCCAGCCTCAGTGCTGTTCTACTGGAATGTTTATCTTATAAACCCCATAAAACTACTACTTAATGGCATGTATCTTCTGAGAACAGAAGTTCAAATGTAGATGGACTTTTCCATTATGCAGGCAGAGAGTACTTCAGAACCAAAATAAGGATGAACTGCAAGTAGCATTAATACTGAAAGAATTAATTAATTAATATTTTCTACTGATCAATTAGGGTTAAGATTGAACTGTAAAACTGGGATTAAGCTCTGATAAAAGAGGATTTCATTCCTCACCCTTGCTAAATATTTCATGCTCAGGTGGTCATGGTAAACAATTCCAAACATTTAAATCCTAGAAGTTCAGAAAAAAGTATTTGCATATGTGATCATTTTTACATAATATACACTACTATTGCATATTTTAAAAATCTGACTACAGAAAATGTGGAAATTTATTGTTACAATCATGTTAGTTGAAGCAAGTTGCTGTTCCTTACTAACAGAAGCAGAAAGATATGAAGAGCAGAGCAGGAGGAGACTGACAGACACACACAGAAATATATTTGTAAATGGGATGCACACAGATTTTCTTTGTTTCAAGATTAGGAGAAAACTGAACTCCTTTTTGTCAGTGGTAAAACACTGGATGTAAAAGCATAAACAGAACTGGTTCATTTTTTTGAGATGGGAGACAGGAGAAGTTAAATCCTTTTGGTCTGTTTTAGGTGGGAGGCCTGTGTGCCTTTACCAAATTCAGCTGGCTGAAGTAGCATTACCAGGCCCAAACACGGAGTATGGGAAATAATCTGCCTAAATCTGAATTTTAGGCAGTGGTATTTAAAAAGTCTTTTTAGGTGTCTTGTGCAGGTGGTGAAGACTGGGCAATCCTGTACAGACTCATGCCATCTGTCTGTGACACACAGAATCAGAGCTGGAGGCAGAAGCTTGACAGTGTGCCTTCATGTTCTGAAGAGAAACGATGAAAAACCTCAGGAGATCACAAAAATAGCACAATGTTAGGTGCAGGGCATCATGTACTTTTTGGAGCCCTGACTCGTGATGTTTTGTTTTCTTAATTTTGCATTTAGCAGCCCACACATTACAGCCAAAGGTTGTTTGTGGGTGTCAGAACTTTCAGGAGTGTTGATGTGTAACCTCCACTACTTCTGCACGTGAACAATGATGCCTTTCTCATAAAGGAAGAGTGGTGGATCATGAGTTTTTTATAGCTCAGTGGTAACTCAGATGCTTAATCTTTATGTAGACTAAAGGGAAATGGAGCAAAATGGCTCCAAATAGTAAACGGAAAAATACACGAAGCATATCCTAATGTCAGGTCAGAATCTTATAAACTTCTCAATTGGGCATAATATTGAATAAAAACAAATGACATTTTGGACTAGGATTGAAATAATACCTTAACCACATCATTATGCTTATGAAAGCACAAAAACCTGTGTCATTGTAACCTTATGTATGCTTCTTTTTTAAAATTTTGCTCCTTTTCAAATTTACATTGTAGCTTACAGCTTCTAAATATAATGCCCCTGTGATAATAGGTAGATTCAAACAGAGATTAAGTAGGATTTGCTTCTTTTGTTCCCTGAGAACTTCTTGTGAATCGTGGCAGGCTGAATATGAAGTGCAGAAGCCCCCAGTGCACAGATTTCACATTGTTTAAATTCCTTTACCTGTTCTGGAGTCAGCAGGGCAAGTGGTCATTGATGCAGTCAGACTCCTTGGTCTAATTCTTAACCAAAGAATGACCTTTGCTCTTTCCACAAGAGGATGTGGATTGGTATGAACTCTGAGGAGTTTCAGGGTGAGATGTCATTAGATTAAGTGAAATATGCTGAATTTCAGTTATAAAATAACTGAGGTGAATTGTTTTGGTTAATCCAACTGGGCAAAAGTCTCTCTCTTAAACTGAATCTGAAGAGAATGTGTTATCTGCTGATTTTTTTTCGCTTATTCTTTGCTTCAGTGCTAAAGCAAAAGTGTCAGGTTTTGTATTTCTATAATATAATTTTAGCCGTTATTTCTCTCTCCTACCCAACCCTCAAGTAGTAACAAAAAACCCTATTTCATCTGGTTTTACCCTCTCCTGCATTCCTCTTGCTTCTCTCATGGAAAGATAAGGATTAGAAAATAAATAATGGAAACTACATAGCTGCTTTCTCTTTACAGTTCCACTTCCTTTTCCTCAAAATCTTCCAGAATATCTTCTGTAGGCACAAGAGAGGATTGATGTGAAGGATTAAGGCTTGCAGGAGCATCAGGACTGCTCAAATTTCTCTTGTCCATAGCACATTCTCCCTTTTGTCACTTGAGGAACCAGGAGAGCCTCCTGCAATGCTGCCTGCAATGCAAGGGGAGGGCCAGGAGGTTTGAGAAGGTATTTTATAAATATACATACAGACCTTTCCTGGCTTCCAAAAGACACCAACAGGCATAAATTCTTGCCAGTGGGTCACAGGGAAAAGCATTTAATGTATAATTACAGGAAAACAGCTCAGAGAACAGGTTTATGGTATGAAATCTTTTCAGATTATGTGGATACAGTAAATCTTCAGGTAGCAGTGACAGCTGTGTGGCCATACCTTACTAACATTTAAACAGCATCTTATGGTCATTCATGTGTTTTGAATTGTTATTAATTGATTTTGCAGAATTATCTTCCCCTGACTAAACTAACTTCACTAATGATATTTGCTATATAGACCTGAGAAAATCCAAAGTGCTCTAGCAACAAGATAAATAGATTACATCTATGTTTTTTCCTGTGGCAGCAGGATGTAAATATGTTGTCCCATCCTGTTTGCAAGCTCTGGCTTCTAAACTCTCAAAAAGGAGTTTGGAACTGCAACCTCTATTTTTTGAGGCTGCTTGGACACAGGTCTTAGTCAGGGGCCTTCTGTCATGTGAGTTAATAATTCAAGTGCAGTGGCTTGCAGTAAAATCCACATTGACCTCATATGAATTGATGTGGGCTAACAATGCAAAGCCAAAAATGCAAAGTGACAGAATTATTTTTTTTTTTCATAACCTTTAGTTTTCTATCTCTTTTTCTCTACCCATTTTGTGTTATGGAAAAATATTTTTTATTCCCTGAAATGAATTCTTTCTGGTGCATACCAGAAATGCATTTTCAGTCATGACAGGAGAGGAGCAGCTGCAGTGCCGTGGTCAGTGGCTCTCAGATTTGAAGAGGTGTGTAATGAATGGAGCAGGAATGAGCTCCAGGAGTGCTTCCCAAAGTCTGGGCATTCCCCTGGCTTTACCTGGGATGCTCTGAGTGCTGGGGGAGTGTGGAAGGCACAGCACTCACTGAGGTTGTGCCCCTGTGTTTGGGGCTATCTTATCTCTCTGGTTTAGATAAATCCCTGGGCAACCAACAGCAGAACATGGCTTTGGAATGAAAAGATGCCTGATAGGGAGGAGATTTCCTGAGCCACGTGGATTTTGATCTGCAGAAGCGGTAGAGCAATATCTTCTGATATGAACCAGGGAACAGCTGCCAACCTGTGCTGTTTTAAGTGAAAGAATGAGTATCATGTGTTTATGTTAACAAATCTGTCCCATAATTGGTATTAGAGATTTCATTTTAAGTCTGTAGGAAAGGAAAATGTGCTAACTATTCTTTCTGGAGGATTAATCTTACATAAAACATTCATTAAAGGAGGCTTTGCTGCATTATTTAAAATGACAACAGGAGACAACAAGCTGAATATTTTGTCATTGATATGACACTTCAGATTCTCCTCCTTATTCATCACTCTGGCACTCAATTAAATTGCATGCTATCAAAATCTTGTGTTGTGGAAAAAAAAAGATAACTAAAATATATATGCAATGCGAATTTCAGATTTAATCGTATTTTACATTATTCGGCAATGTTTGGTGCTTTTTTTGCCTTTTTTTTTTTTTTTTTGCATTCCTGCTTATTTAAAAAAATGTGAAGCAGATTGATCAATGGAAAACACGAAATTGCAGCATATTCTGAGGTGGTAATGACATCAATACAGGTTGTTTGTCATTTCTCTGGTTTTGTTTGAGTGGCACTGCAGTACAGCTGAGTGGGTGAACTCCAGTGAAGAACTTTCTTAGGAGAAGTTGTCAGAAGCAGTCAGCCTCTTGTTACAAGGTGGGAGTTACCTCAAAACAGTGATCAGCCCCTGCACCTTCTATAGATTCATCTCAGTTATGATTAATTAAATTGCTGTCCTTTTCCTACATCATGCCAAGCCCCAGCACTGCTCTTGTGTGCTCTATGTGGCTTTCTGAGATGCTGGTACTCTGAAATGGATCTCCCAGAGCCACAGTTACTCCCTGTGTGAGGGAAAACTGCTTTAGACCATATCCCACGTGTGTCTGGGGTGGAAATATTTATGCTTTTACAAAAAAAAAACTGGGAACAGAGAATATGGGCCTGGTATCAGTGCGTGTGTGTCATGTATAAATACAGTTATTATTTCATGTTGTTATCTTAACTATGTAGTAAAATGATTCATCTGTTATAATGTGCTGAAAATTATAAATGTGATGGACCTAGTGTGTAAAATCCATATTTAGGGTTCAAACCTAGACACAGGAAAAAAAAGGGAAATAAAAAAGCCTCAGGACACATTATAAATTCCTCTGCTTCAAAAACTCCATTTCCTCACAGTACTCCCCACTCCATCAGTGCTAAGAATCTAAAACTGCTGCAACTCTGATTTGTTTGACTGGTTTGATCATTGAACCCATCTTCAAACATTTTTATTTCATCCTCCCCCAATTCAAACGAGAAGCTGTGTGCTCTGCTCCAGGAACAGCTGCAATTTTTAGCTCCTTGGATCCAAGCCCTCAGCTGACACTTTTTCCAGTGTCCTTTTCCCATTCCCTTTCTTGTGTGGCTCTTGACTGTAAAATTAACTCAGTTCTTCAGCTCCTTCTCCTGTACCTGTTCCTGTATCCATGTGGAAGCCCTTCCCCAAACTGGGCAATTCCATGGACTGGAGATTGAGTGTGTTCCTATCCCAGGAGCTGCAGCCATTTATGGAGGTCGTTGTCACTCCTTGCCTTCCCTGCTATCTGTATCCTGCTGCTCTTTGTCTTTAAACCTGTTTATTCTCCATCTTTTGTGCTGTAAGAAATCCTGGGAAAATAATTCAGTGCCTTCCAGCATTGCATTTGCCTACCCCATGATAAAATAATCAAAGACTGCTTCTCTGTCTCGGAGACTTCTCTGTCCCACTCCCATTTTTTCCTTCCTGTTCTTGTTTTGAGGATGAAGAATTCTTAAGTACAATGTATATTTTTGTAATCTAAATAATAGGCTTTTCTTAAAATTTATTTAGATGCAAACACTACACTAGTTTAGAAATCTCCCAGCATTATTTGTAAAGTCAGTTTTGTAGTCCCCTTTAAAACTAAAGCAGTATTTTGTGCTTGTGCGGGGGTCCACACATACAACTTTTTCTGGACTCGAATTGCATAAAGGATTCCATAAAGGATAACATACTGGCAATAGAGCCAGTGTTGCCACTTTGGTGATAAAAGTGCAGACTGGATTCTAACAGAGTTTGTTACTGTATCTTCAAACCTCCCTAACAACAGCTGAGACATTTCTAATCCACAGGTGCTCCAAAGACAAATACTGTCTGACTAAAAATGTCACTGTCAGAGTCTGGCTTGGAATACATAAATAGCTCCAGGGATATATTAAACTTGCAGCCAAAATCAGGTGGCTTTAATCAAGTGCTGTCACAATAAAGACCAGATTATTTGAGAATTTAGGTTTGTGTCCAGATTAAAGATTTTTGCTTGAGATAATCAAGTGATGGAGCCAGCTTTATTTTCATGGTGTCTTGACACAATATCACCTCAATTTCATTTGAAATTTAGGTAGCATGGTAAGTGATACAGGCTGAGTTAGTGGGAAGCTATCAGCCTAAGTGACTAAATTTATTGATGGTATGCTGATACAGCAACCTGTTAGAAGGAAAATGCTGCTTTTTTTGGTGTATTTAGTGCCATTCCTGTGCTGTCACTTGGAAGATCTGGTTTTGTGTTAAGGCATGTCTTTTCAAGTCATTCAAGTTGAGTGGTTTAAAACCTCATTGTCCAGTGAAAAGTATACCAAAATCTCTTATTTTAGTCCACAGATTAACGCATATAGATGTATTTCATAGTTACCTTTACCTAGGAGCATAGGGCCTGAGCAAAAGTACAGGTGGGTTGTTTTTTGATTTTGGTTTTTTTTTTGAGGGAGGAATATTTTGTAAGAGAATGTAGAAGAATTAATAGTTCTGTTTAGCGAGTGTGAAAATAATTTGTGTTGAAGGATTACTGAATCTAAGGAGCATAAAAGCTACAATGAGAGTCTGTGAACCTCTAGAGAACATTACAGCTTCTGGAAAGTGTAGAGTGCCAAAGGATTACCCACAGGAAACCAAGGGTGCTCTTTTAAAGCTCCATTTGTCCTTCCCTTCAAATGCAAATTTTCTGTACAGGTGTTTTAGTTGTTGATTTACCAAGAAAGAGAACTTTCTGGGTAACTTCTACCTGACCAAATATGCCATCTGAAAGCCACCTTTGCACCCCTATTTATTGAAAAATGCTATTTTCTGCATCCGTTCAGAAATTACTATTTGCTCAAGAGGGCTTTGTATGGTGTAAGATTCTCTAGAATCAGGCTGCAGTTTGTTTACTTCTCTAGATTATAGGATTTTCCTTTCATGTGGTGGTCTCAGCCCTGTGACAGTAAGGAAATGATAAAGATAAGGGAATCTGGGGCATTTATGTGTTTGAAACTAAAGAGAGTGAGCTGTAAACCAGTCATCATTAGCAAATTGAACTGAAGGAAACATGAATTTTTAAAACACTCTGATCTTTAAGAACTTAAAAGTGATGTATCTTTTAAGTTTATAATGCAAAACCAGGGTATAACCAATGGCTGAAGATGAATATCATTGATTTGGTGGCAGATGCACATCAGCAGCTGAGACTAAACATTCAGTTAAAAAGAAGGAAGCTGGTTGTTCTTCACACTTCCAAGGACTATCCAAAAAGACTATCAAAGCATCTGGGAATTTTCACACACAAAAAAAAAAAAAAATTGTATTGTGACAACACTAAGAAGTGTTTTATCCATTAAAGATGTGAATCAGTACAGAAATAATCACAAATTTTATTAGAGGAAATGAGGGTATATTGATAGGAACTAAAGAAAGACCAGACTAAGCTCTATGAATGGACATCACCAGGAATCTAAAACTCTGGGTCAACATGCTGGAGCGAACACAGAAATGAATTATTCACTTTTTCAGGTGGAAGGTTAGCTGTAATAGCTCAGGAGAAATACCTGGCTGTGCCCTGTTGTGCAGTGTGGACAGTTTAATAAACACTTCCACTTTTAACCAAACTGAGCAGAAATGGACAATTGTGCTGGAACAATCAAAATGCCCTGCTACACTTTATCAGCCTGAGCACTGTGTTTGTTTCTCATCCCCTCATCCAAAAAAAAACCTCACAAACATAATTTGAGCAGAAGAGAAAAAAAAGTGATGAAAGATTCTTCTTTTGGGCTTGAAACATATTGGCCCAGCTAGGGTGGAATTGAGAAAGTGAAATGGTGGACTCACAGTGTCACCACTTGGCATAGCTCTGGTTTTCCCACCAACCCCAAAAGAGATGGGCATTCCCAGGAAAAGAAAAGTCTGCCATTTTAAGACCTTTCACCTCCTTCCTAATCTTATTAACATTCTTCTTCATTAATTTTTTGTACAGAATGGCTGCTTTGTGATAATAATAATTCTAAGAATTGCTGTGCAGCCCGGTTGGCAGCCTGATTGCCCCTCTCCTGTCAAGCTCTTGTAGAGGGGTTGTTTTTTGGAAGGGTACCAGCAGGTGAGCTGGTGTTTCAGTTAAGTACACACTTCAAAAGTGTATCTTCAGATTTGGATATCCTTTCAGGAAATAAATCCAATGCCTTTCTCTGCTTCAATTTGGATATGGTGCCACCCTGGGACTGTGCTGGTTGAGCAAAACCTTGATTTAAGTAACACTGTGTATATTTTAGGTATTTACAAACATATGAATTCAGAGTTTTGCTGGATTATACACACCCAATGCACACAACATATCTAGTTGAGCTTTTTTTGTGACACCCCATTCTGTCTCCTATGTCCCTAAGTCACTGAGATATTTTTCTTTGAGGGGAAAATGATGTAAAAATTGTAATTACTTGGACATGGCTTATGCATATTTTAGTTTTGCCTTAATCCAGATATATTCCAAAATATTACATGGCAAGTTTTGCTATTTGGAGATAGCAGACTCTGCTTTGATCATTTTTGAAGGGAGAATACACCAAAGTGAATGATGTGCATTCAGCTAATCCAGGAAGAACAACAATAAATAAACAAATAGATAAATGACATAGAAAATAATTCTTAGGGAGTAACACAGGGAATTGTATTTGTGTTATAAATGAGAATTTTGGAAAAATTTTATATATTCAGCTACTGTGAATAACCTCTGCAGAACAGCTAGAATTGTAAAAGCCCCATAATATGGCCCTAATCCTAATGTGTCTCTTTGTTGTTTTGCAGGCAGACCAGTAATGATTGTAGTTGAATACATGGAGAATGGATCCCTTGACTCCTTCCTGCGGGTGAGGTGCCATTTTCTGATGACATTTTGAATCAGAAACCATTCTAGGTTAAGATTTTAAATCATTTATCACAAATTAATTTCTACATAATGTTATTCATGGATTTTTAGTGAAGAATAGAAGCCTTTTCCCCAGGGTACATTTCTGAGGTACAGTAATACATTAGAGCACGGCTGGAAAAAAAAGAAGATTTAAACTTCAGAATATAATTGATTTCTTCTACAAAAGTAGCTCCTGTATTTAGCAAAATGTATTTCAATTTGTGTTTTTGTGAAAGAAAAGATAAATTGAAGCATAAATGCCTGGCCTTATGGAAGTGGTTCATTTTTCTCAATCACCTTCAAAAATACTCTGTTATGATTTTTTTTGGTTGGTGAAGCATAGAATATACTCAGTAATTGATTTATAATATTTATGGCTACTTGCATTTAACAAATTGAATTAGAAAACAGTTCATGGATGAAATGCCCTGGCATTAATTAACCCCCAAAGGTCCTTAGTAAGCATTAAAGAAGGGCTACAGAAAATGTGAGTAATATGTTGGCAAAATTGTATTTAATTCTTTTTACAAATGTAAAAGGAAAGGATGACACCCTGCCACGAGCTAAGCTTATCCTAAAAATAGTTTCTTTTTTAACACAACCCTGGAAATGCTCCAGAAACCCACTGACCTAAGACCCTGTGTGAATAATTTTAATGTCAAATATTTCAGATTTGTCTTAAAAAGTAAACACCAGCCCTCAGTAGCCCCACTGCCTTCCCATTTTCATCCTGCAGAATGGTGAATCTGGGCTTATGGGAAGTCAGGGGTTTGGGAACTTGTTTGAAAGGGTATCCCAAAGGAGAGATGTTCAACAGGGAGCTGTGGAAATATTGGTGTGAAAATCTTGGTGATGGTGATGGAAGGCTCTTCTTTGGTAGCAGGAGGAAGGAACTGGTTAGAGAAGAAAAGTGAACAAGCAGGAGGTAAAAGCAGCCAACACTTCAGAAAGATTTACATGAGAGGGGAGAAAGTCATGCAGGCAGTACTTGTTGGGAAGAGGGGAAGCCACAAGAGAAGAGCATTTGAAGCAAGGGATACAGCCCTGAGAGTACAGCAGAGCCATTGTCACAGATACCTCTAGACTCTGAATCTCCTTACCTTTTGGGTTTGATTATTCCATAGTAACTTTTTCTGACATTTCTTTGTTGTCCTCACCGACTCTCCCAAATATTTTTTTATTTTCCATTGTCAAGACATATGACAGATATCTGTTATATCATCCATGTCTTGGACACTGCATAGTTTTTAAAAATTACTCCCCTTTCCTTTCTGGCTCATCTCTCTCTACATCTGCAGCACAGGAACTGGCTCTGATTTGAGTACCTGCAGCTTCCCAGCTCTTTAATTTTCCAGAAATGCCCCAGGAAAATTTGTCTGGGCCTGAAACATTGTTCTCTGTGTGTGTGTGTGTGTGTATGTGGAGAATTTCATTGAAGAGAATAGAACCGAGTCCTGCAATAATTAATGAGAGAGAATTACTTTTCTCTGAACTGCTCTGGTGTGATATCTATATTCCAGGTTTATTTCACATGCATTCATGTATCAGAACAGTTACTACTTATTAGGGTACTTTAATAGAAAGTGGCATCAGCAGAATTATGATGTTACTGTGGAGCAATGCTTCTCACATTGCATTGGATATATTTGGAAGCAGAACTGCTAGAGGGAAATCTGAGCTAATAATTTCAGCAGCTGTTTTTCATGTATATTATTTTACAGCTTCAATTCATGCTTCAGATATGGGTTATTCTTCTAAAATGCTTTTAACTGTATTTTAGATAATATTCAACATCCCAAAGCACTATAGATTAATGTCAGCGTTTCTGTTTATAATTAGCAGAGCAAATGGCTGCAAAGTAACCTATTCTAAAAGAAATCCAGCTGCTTCATTAATAATAGTTGTTTCCTGCAGATATAAGTCCACATTTTTAAAAGCTTTTGTGATGATACAAAGAAGCAGAGAGGCTTTATCTTTAGCAATCCTAATGAAAGCGTTCAGTGACTCTAACAAATATTGTGGGATTTGGAAGGGCTTATCACAAAGTCTGTCTTTCTTATTATTTAAAGGAATCAATTGTTCCAGTGCAAAGTGTTTTTACACAGAGGGGGAAAAAGTCCATTTCTCACCATAAGAAATATTTCCCCATATACCACAACTGGTAAAAATTCCCCAGCATATCCCTCCATCTGTCTTTCTCCAAAAGCTTGCAGAAATGGCTCAGTCTTACAAATTCAAAGGGAGATTCTGTGGTGAACCATGTGAAGGTATTCCAGAGGAAGAATTCATTTGCCATCACCCTCTTCACAGCCGTGGTGGGATATTTGCTTTCATGCCAGTATGGGTTGTGTCATGAATCAGAAACCTCCCCCCACCCTTTAATCTCTCACCCCTAAAATCTTAATAGCCCTTACTTCCTTGCTTTACAGAGAGCAGTGTCCACTTTCTGCTATTTGTATGGGTTTAACAGCAAGCTCAGCTGAATGATGTCTTCCCCACCACACAAAGTATCCTGTATGCCAGCTGCTAACTTTAAGCTTTTGAGTAAAAAACATTGGCCTGGATTTGCAATATGAAGCTGCTTCAGAGATATTCTAGTGGGAAGGCATCAGCTAATTAGAACCAATTTTGTAAGATGATGGTAATTAATTTCAGTGATTGTGCATCATCAGACATCCTAAATTGCTGGATACACTTGACAATGAATTTTCCTCAGAAATAATGCATTATTTTTGCAATTATATATAACTCATTTACAAAAGATGAAACTTAGTTTTTTGTAGTATTGTTTGGGAGTTTTTTTATCATTTAGGATTGAGATATGTAGGTTAATCATCCCACAAAAATATACCTGAAATTTGCCATCAATGAGACAGTTGCTGACCAGAAATGAGGTTCGTGTGGCTTCATTTCTGGTAACACTTGGAGAGATTTCTCTGAAAGAGGATGTGGTTTTCCAATTCAGAATTTCCTCAGGGGCTAGAAGCCTCTTCCAGCATTACACCAACAGCTTCCAGACAGAGCAAATCTGTGCTTGGAAAGAAAGTGGCTAACCCTTGGGAATTGAGGAGACCCAGGTAAAATTTCCTGTTACCAGCGTCACACAGACTTCGGATGGGGCTCATTCTTGTTATGTTTTAGTCACCTGCTTGTCTCATGGAGATCTCAGCAATCACTTATTCTGCAGGCATATGAGGCAAATAATAAAGGCAAGTAGGGTTGAAAGGGCAGCTCTCTGTATTGATAGAAAGATGTTAGTGATTAGACAGGGTAGCTGCAGTCAGATGTGTTTGCTCGGGCTTGTGGATACAGGCTGCAGAAGAGACAACAAGACAGACAACCAGGAGAGATGCATCATAACCACAAACTAGAGAAAAAAAAGCTGAAAACCCACAAAACCTTTTTAGCAAGCAGTTTGGCAGCTTGCCCTGCTGTGGGCTGGAGATGGCTGTTGGACCCAAGCCTATGAGATGATTGCAGTAATTCCTACAGAAGTCCTTTCCCCGAGGTTGGTCTTTTCAGCCCAACACACCGTCCCCCACTCAGCCCACTCTCCAAGCCTCTGCCTCACAGATGCATGGGGCTATTCAGATTAAAATCTCATCTGCTCCATTTTGTTTTCACAGCTCCATTTAAGGGGTCATTCTTGGCTAAAATAATTTGATTTAGCCTCATGTGGATAGGAACAGGGTGATTAGGAGGTGAGGTGGCTTCTTGGGAAGAATGATCCCTGGAGACCTCTTTGTTGGCTGTGGTCTGTGCTTACCTCCTGATGCATCAGGCAGTGTGGGCATGGATCTAAACACAGAAAAGAAACATGCCTGGAAGCTGCCTTTTGGAGGAGATTTGTGGTTGGCTACACAGAATAACATTAAATGAACCAAAGAATATCACCAGAATACTGAACTTCTTTCAGTATTTTCCTGCAGCTGCAGACTACCAGAGCTTTGCTCCTGCTCAGTGTCCTAGGTGTGCTGAATAGATATTTAGGTTTTTAAATATCAGAGATATTTAGGTTTGAAAGATGCTTCAGTCTTCCCCAATTTTGTGAATTTCAGAGCTGTAAAAGGAAGGGATGTATTTACCTGGGGTAACCACAGAACCACTTTGCTTTCTTCATTGTTGCTATTTGCCATTGTAATTCTCCTCTTCCTACTCAAAAGCTGGTGATGATCTATTTCCATTCACTTCAGAAAACTAAAATACTTGTGGAAAAAAAGTTAGATTTATATACAGGCAAGCATAGTAAGTGAAAATCCTGCCATACATATTTTTTTTTCTTTCTACGAGTCTGTAAGAAATATGCTTAATTGCCTTAGAGCACCAACTGCAGCAGACTGTACAGCAAATGAAACCCTGGAATTCAGCTCCAAGTTTTAATCCCTCGAGGCTGGCCTAGCAGAGGCTAAGATAAGTGTTCCTAGATGGAGACAATATTGTGATATATTGCTCTTTCTTGCAGTAATCGTTATTAAGTTACTCTCAGAGCAGCTTTGCCATCACACTCACCCTTTTTTCAGCTACATTTTAGATGCCGTGGCAGACACATTTAGCAAGTTTGAGGGCAAGGGAGAGAAGACAGAAATGAACATTTGCAGCAAATTCTACCAGTGTTGTAAAGTGTGTGTTGTATATCCATCTAACCTGGCTTCACTAGACAGAGGAAGCTGTGGGGAAGAGAAGCCAGGTGGCCTTTTCTAAGTTTAATGGTTCCTGTTATTATTTGTCTGCATTCAGAGAAGCAGCACCATTGAAGCTTATAACTAATATTTCCTCTTCTGCTTTCCCAAGCAGCATTCATGTACACTTTAATTTATTGGAAGCACGTTCCTTTCCTGGCAGGATAAAGGTGGCATTTTGTTTCCAAAAATAAGTCTGTAAAAGAGAAAACCTGCACTGGAAACCTGGAAACAGCTGATGCCATTTTGGTGGGTTTTTTAACCAAAATCAGATTGAGCAATTAGAAAGTGAATTTGGAAGAATGCATTCCCTTAACAATTTAAGCAGCACGTATTTAAGTGATCCAAGATTGCACTGAGAAACTGTCACTGACGCTACAGAAGCAGCATTTGTTCTCAAGCCATGTTTTACCCTCCCAAATGGTGTATAAAACATCATTTCTGATGCTGCTGTGAGAAGTTCATTTGGAAATGCTGGGCATTTTCAATATGTAGATATGCTTACTTAAACATTAAGTACCATAGATATTCTTAGTACTGAGCAACAAGAAATTTTTTAGAAACAGTCTTGTATTTCAAGGCAAAAAGAATTGGAAAGGAAATGTGGACTGCCTCAGCGTGCTCTTTGTGAATTTGTCGAGAATGAGAAATCAGAAGATCAGAACAGACCCAGTGTCTTTTCAATGAAGGTATTTTGAATGTCTTTTGAAAGAGAGGAAAAAAGCCAAGAAATTACAGGCCAGTCAGCTTAATGTCAACTGCTGTAAGATTTCTGGAACAAATTATCAAACAAAGTCTAAGCATCTTAAAGACACCGGTGAGATAAGTGTGAGCCAACATGGATTTGTCAAGAACTAATTCTGTCAAACAGATCTGGTTTCCTTTTGTAACAGGGCTGAGGCTTTGTGGCTGTGGGAGAAGCTGTTGATCTCGTAAACTTTGGCTTCTGTAAGGCTTTAAAACTCTCTCACATGAGGTCCTTGTGAGCAGGCAGAGAAATAAGGTCTTCATGAAATTCCTGTTGGCTTGGCTGCATCCTGTGTGGAGGGAATAGAATTTGGATGGAAAGAAGTAGGGCTGTTCTGCACTCAGTGTAGGATCACTCATTAGCATTTAAAATGAACTAAAGTAATTATATTTAATTGAATTAATGGAATCTATTAATAATAATCAAGTCTGCATGGAAGTCTCTCAACAGTTGAATGAAGAAATTATCAAGTGACCTCATTTAGTACCAAAAATACAAACTTCAGTGTGACACACATGATCATTTGAAGCATGAGTTACACTTCCAAGAAATACCAAGCTGCAACTTGAATTTTGAAAGATTTGTCTTGACAAAGTTCTACCATTTTCTTTGCACAGTGAAACTGTAGCAATAAATGCATGGCAAAAACTTCATCTTTCACCCAGTGACCAGTAGGAACTGTCAGTGGAGGGTATGATCTAAGACACAGACACACCATTTTCAGTGCTGTTCTCCATCTAAAATAATCTGCAGTAAAATTTTTAGACCTGTAGCAAATCCTCCACAGAGGATAAAGGCCTAAAAGTGTTCTGGCTCGTTTGGAAAATAAATAAGTGGGTTTTGGAATAGATGGAACTCCAGAAACAGAACACAGAAAAATCCAGTGGCCACATGTCCAGAACATTACTGGGGAGTGAAATGGAAAAAACCTTCTGAAGAAGAAAAATTCCACAGGCTTGTTGAAAAGCACTTAACTGGGCACTGGAGCTGAAAACTGGAGGGCAAAAATGCAGTGAGAGAAACTTTGGATATCCTCCTTCCTTCCCTACAGTAACTGACCCTCTTCAGCAGCCCGTTATATGTTGGTGCTCTTGAAAGATCTGAAACATTAGGAGAATATTTCACTTACATAAGGTCCTCATAAGCAAACTGTAGCTGAATGAAAAGCATTTTTCAGGGCATTTTTAAGGGCTGCACAAATGCAAGAGCAGCTACTCATATAGTGCATCTATACCCAGCTGTTGAGAAAAGTTTATTTAGCAAAGCCATCAAAGCTTGATTAAAATTTAATGGGATGATAGGATAAATGTGGTTAGTCCACTGAGGTCTGAATTGCTGCCAGTATTGATTAACACCCTTAACAGCCCAGTGGGAATCCTATCAAAAACATATTTCAAATCTAAGCTATGGGAATCAGAATAAAGCCCTGGGTAACAACCATCCTCTCAGTCAGATGAGTGTTTTATTTCCCTTTATACCACGTGAATGAAACAAGACAGTGGAAAGTTGCCAAAGGATTGTACCTGGGGGCTTAAAAAATGCTGGAAATATGAGGCCGGATTCTACCTGCTATAATTTCATCAACCTAGATGAATTTTCCTAAGGTTAAATGTAGCTTATAGTCTGTATTCAGATCAGCTTACATCAAAAAAAAAATTATGTATTGAAAGATAACAGTTTATAGAATGTAAGGAGATACAGCTGGAATGGAAACTGATGCAAAAGTGATTACAAAGAAACTTGATTGAGAAAGGACTCTTCTGCCGACAGTAAAAATGTAGTTGGTCCAACTGCAAGGCTGACAGTGAAAAAATATAAAACCAAGCATGAGAAAAGAGAGAGGAGAACAGATGCAGTAGAGCATTCTGAGAAATCTACAGTGGGAGAATGAGGACAGAATAAAATTGCAGCTGGTATGTTAGCAGGTCTGTCATTTCTTTAACAGTGGAGATAAGAAGCTTTAACTTTTTGTGTCAAGGCAGAAGCCCAAAAATACTTGAAAGAAGGATGGAGAGAGAGATTGTTTTAAACTCAGGCATTACAGCTGTACTGGTAAGGCAAGTACTGAGACTTGGAAAGAGCAGACAAAAGGTTACATTTTATGAAAAATCAGCCAAGCATGTCTAGATTTGAAAGAGCAGAAATTAAAAAGGAAGGAAAGAATGCTTGCAATCCAAGAAGACAAAAGGTTAAGGGAGGTGCTGCAGATGACTCTGAGGTTTGCTGAAAAAATGGAGCTAAAGAAGGACATAAAATCTAGAGGTTTGGGGGGTTGGTTTAGTTTGGTGCTTTGTTTTGGGGGTAAAGAGGGTCTTGAATGGTCGTTTTGCAAAGGTCCCTGCATGGTAAGTATGAAGAGTAATAACTGTTGGCAACCAGCTTCATAATTTTTTAATCAATTGAACAATTAGAATTATTAAATAAAAGGCAAACCCGGAAATCTCATGTGGCTTCATTAAAAAAGCATTGGCTAGAATTCCTGTCCTTCCTTTACAAGAAGCAGCTGAAAGAAGTTAAGAATATAATCTTCTGTCACTCTTCACTTAATTGCTGGATGGAATGGGTTTATTTAAACACCTGTCACGGGTAGTTTAGGACTTATTACAGTTGTGTCTTGACCCTCAGCTGCGAGTGTCCCCTGCAGAACCAGCTCGTAGGTGGCCTTGATGGTGACAACGAGGGAGTGTGGCCTGATTGCTTGGGGAGAGCTGCCTCTGTTTCAGTGTGGAGAGGTAGAGATATAAAAGCTTTACATAAGCCCTGACATAAGACACTGACACATTCAAGACACATTCAAGGGGAAAAATTTGCTCTAAATCAGGTGTAAATAACTAGTTTCAAAGAAGTGTCATTAAATGTGCTTCCATGGGAGGTGGCTGTGATGTTTGGCATGGCTCCTTAAATATGAGTGTTGTTGAGAAGTATAAGGCAGTGAGGTCTTCTAGCTGACAAGGTGTGATGGTGTCTTCCTTTTACCATTTTCTTTCTGATTTTTGTCATAGTCCTTAAATGTTCATACCCTGACTAGCTGGATGTAGGCCTCAAATCATTGAGTCGTTATGGGAATGCTGCAATACTTTGCAGACCAGAGATAAAGCTAGACATAGTTGCCAAAGCCTGTTGCTTTGCTGAATCTAATGTATTTGCTGAACTTCCTGTAAGCTGCTCCCCTATAAAAATCACCTTGCTTAAATGCATGAGCTAAGCAATAGAAGTGTTCTGAATACTTAACAGAATTTGCTATTTGTCTGTAGGCCAATGCTGAAAGTGTTGAAAGAGAAAATGGAAAGTTTATTTGTTTGCAGGAGTTGTTTTTTGTTTGGCTGTTCCTGCAAACATAAAAAGCCTGGGTCACTGAATAATCCATGAGAAGCTAAATGTCTGCCAGTTGAGGTCTCAAAAATACTCCTGCAAGCAGCCTGCTGTGACTGGTAGATAGGGCAAGCCTAAACAAGGCAAAGAGTCTGCAATCACATTTCTATTCCCTACTGCCACATAATTCAGGAGCTGTCTGATGCAGGACATAAGTGTTAGCACAGTTCATGGCATAACTCTTATTTACATGTTCAACTCCAATAGATTTCAGAAGGTGTTAAGCAGTTTAATGCATTCATTGGTCTGAGTTTAAGAAGCCAGGAAGATTTTGGCAAAGCAGCATAACGCCTGAATTCCATCCTAAATCTCCTTTTTAATCTAGTCTTCAGAGATTGTTAGGTGCACAAGCAGAATGAACTAAAGCCCCAAACTTTTTTCAGGTTATTTTGGATTTTTTTTTTTTTAATAAAAAAAGCTCCCCCAAAAATACCATAAACCTGAGGTAACAGCAGTATCTCAATGCAGACAATCAGGGATGAGACAATAAAAAGAGGGTCCTTTGTTTCCTGAGGCCATGGAGTAATAGGTGAAGAGTTTTGTGTCCTTTCTCATTCTTGTACTAAAAACATTGCTGGGGGAAGGCATTCATAGTAACCAAGGAGGAAAGCAGTTAGATGCTGTCAGTAGGAACATTATGGAATGTGTGAAAATGTGGGGGAAAGGTGGATAAGCTGCAGAATGAGAGATGTGGTGGGATACCAAGCAACTTAAGTCCTTGAACAAACAAGCTTGCAGGTGGGCAGCTTTGCTGGACAGGTGACAAAAGTATTTTAAATAAGAGCTGTGGTTGATATCACTGGAATGAACTAAATGGGAAGTAGCAGTGTTGTTTCTTCCCTTGCAGAAGCACGATGGGCACTTCACAGTGATCCAGCTGGTTGGAATGCTGCGGGGCATTGCCTCTGGCATGAAGTACCTGTCGGACATGGGCTACGTGCACCGGGACCTGGCGGCACGGAATATCCTGGTCAACAGCAACCTCATGTGCAAAGTCTCAGATTTTGGCTTGTCACGGGTGCTGGAGGACGACCCCGAGGCTGCCTACACCACAAGTGTGAGTTTCTTATCTAATTTGAACAGCTGATTGCCTGGTGCCTCTTTTATTCCAGTTGCAGGTTTGTCTGTGCCATTGGAAGAACAGTTGGAATTGGCTTTGTTCCCTTCTCAGTCATGTGATTCAGTGAACACACTGACAGTGCTAAGGGAAGTTGTTTTGATTTTTGGCTGAGGGATGTGTAATAAGCTTTGGCAAAAGTTTATTTTAAACAAATGTGCAAGTATAAGTGGGAGACCTTTTTCATTCATCTTTGCGGTTTTGTTGGCTCTGGAGGGTCTTTTCCCATGCTTTTTCCTTTTCTGGCATTTTGTGTTCCTTTACAAGGATATGTTTGTAAAAGAGAGAGATGGGAGAGGAGAGAATCTTATCAGCTTCACTGTTGGAAGCATCCTGTTAAGCCTTACATTCATAAATTAGAATTTTAATTTTGTTTCACTGAAGTTTACCTTCTAGCAGGACATGTAGGAACTTCCTTGCATGGTTTAGGTCTTAGTTTATAAATACTTAATTCCTTTTGTGATGCAAATAAACAGTTACAATGGCAAATGGCATTTGGGTGAGGGGAGTTGGGGCAGGTTTTTCTAGTTTGTGGTGTTGTAGAGGGTTCCATTGAAGTGAAAAATTCTTGAACATGAAGAAGCTTGTTCAAATGACAAGTCCAAATACACCAATTTTCCCAATACCAAACTGCATTTCAGTTCCAATTATTATCACAACACCTAATTGCTAGCTGATTTTTGAGTAACTTTCATATCTATCATTTAAACTTAAAATATTTCAGAGGCAGAGTATATTCTCATTACTACTCTCACAAAATGTGCAGGATTTGTATATTCCCATGGTAGGGCACAGTGACAGAATTGCAATAGAGAAGACAAATGAACATTAAATAATTTATTTCACCCTTTTTTTTTTTCTATTTCACTTTGAAAAGTGATGTATGGCCAAAATAAGGAACTCATCTAATTTCTCTATACTGCAGTAAGTGTTGTGGTGCATCTACTGAATTCAATATAGATATCATAATGGGATTATGCATTTTATGTATTTGTATATGTAGAATATATATTTACTTTCAGTTTAGGCCTAAAAAAATAGATCTGTTCTGATAATTTTGCTGCAACCTCCATTTCTTAGAAGTTCTATAGAGAACTGCAAGCTGACTTAGAGGAAAGCAAGTCACTTTGCAAGGTTTTCTATTTGTTTTAATATGCAAGCTGGGGGGAAAAAAGACCCCAGATTTTACTTTATAGCAGAGATTTCCTTCATTTAATTCTCAAAAACCTCTTTTACTTCACACTGCTTCTTAGTAAGTGGCTTGAAAGGGAAAATAAACATGACTGCAGCTTAACAGGTTCCCACATGAGGGCTGAGCCTGGCTAATTGCCATGTGAGGAGCTCAGCTGGCACCAGGTGCCCCAGTGACAGGAGTCAAGTGACAGTCTCAGCTCCGAGCCCAGGCTAACGGGCCCAGCTGGTGCCAGGCACTGGGAATGGCCAGGCAGCCCCTCTCCCTGTGAGGTTCAGGAAAGATACCAGATGATAATCAGAGGCTTTCAGCTCCTCCATTTTATATAAATTATCCTGCAATTTTCTGCTGGATACCAATACAACATTTAGTTTTACAGAGTAGTTAGTGCCTGCCTTGTTCAACATGGCTAGAGTTGCTTTTAATCAGGAAGTGCTGCTATGTTGTGAAAAAACTATCAGTGCCATGACATACTCCTTTTTTCCTTTATCTTTGCTGAAGGACTTCCTTGAAAGGAAGGCTTCCTTGAAAGGAACAGGCTTTGTTGAAATGCTCCCTGCTTTCCTGTTGGTTCACCCAGCTATTTAACATGAGAGCCTGTTGTAGGTGTAGAACTCAGAAGTGCCTCAGAGCCTCTGCTCCAACCTGCCAAGGCTGCAGCCAGGTGCTGAACTACAAAATGCTGCCCAGCAGGTTCCTAGAGCATGTCCAGCAGGAGGGGATATCAGAGGCTGATGGCCTGTGGCAGCTCCCTGTGTCAGCCAGGCATCCAAGGTTTCTGTTTCCACCATGAACCACCCCAAAGAAGATCAAAAAGCATTGAAAGGTGGGAAAATGCTATGTACCATTATGATATGAACTAAAAACCTTTGCAAATGAGAAGAATTCAAAGCAGCAGAGTCAGGTGTAAGGGAAATGAAAAGCATTTCAAATCACTTATTCCTTCAACTGCAGCTTTCCTGTCCTTGCAGGTGGGTCCTTGCACTGTGACTGTTTTAGTCACTGCGGCAGAGCCTGCCCAGTTCTTTCTGTCACCACCTTGTCCTTCCCTCATTCCTGAGGGCAAACTGGGCAGCTGCAGTCCATGTTCTGTGTTACTCTATGAACTGGGCATAGCCAGGTTTCCATGGGATGCTCTTGCCTTACATGGGCTCCATCCTCAGGGTCTTGTTGCCCTTGAGCAAATGCAGCAAATTTCTCTGTAGGAACACTCAGCAGAAGTCAAAAGCCCTGTCAAGTTTGTAGCAGGACTCAGCACAACTCTGACCAGTATAGGGTGGGGAGACAAAGGAGGAAAGATTTGTCACAATGGCTGTGGAGGACTCAGGGAAGGCTTTCATGGTAACAGAAGGGACGAGGAGCCCACGCTGGGTGCCAAATCCTCTTGCAGCTCTCACTGCCCATCATTTTGGCACTGACCTTTTTCCCCCTCATGAACATCTTCCCAACAGCAGGCCATGTCTATTACTAGAGGATTTTATAGCACCTCTTTAGTTCCATACTGTGTTTTCACCACGTGAAGGTCAAACCCCCAGTGTTCTCTCAAAGATTCTGGTGCTTTTAGAATTCAGGTTTCCTCTCCACAGAGATTTTTATTGATAAAGGCCCCGTACCTGTAACTGCAAGAAATCCATAGAGTGGGTCTGCATATTGAGTAGTGGTATTTCTAGCCTCACATCTCCCAGTACAGCACTGTCAGTGCTCAGAGGAAACTGATTATTTTATCTTCCCCTTTTTGCCTCAGTCCTGGGGTCAGAAACTGGATGGTACAATTGGATGTTTTCTTTGGAAATTATCGACAATACACTGTAAGCCAAAAATAGACTTTTATATCTATGATGCAGTGGTCAATTATTGTGTGAATGTATTTTTTTTGTCTTGCAGCCTTTTGAGACAAGAGATGTAAATATGTCTTTGATGAGAGGGGTTTTAGGAAATAAAATATTGATTCCTATTTGTTACCTAGAAACAAAAAATTTACAGCAAGATACCATTTTAGAAAAGGAAGGAGGAATTAAAAGCCAGGAACATTTGACTGCAAATCTTTGTGTTCCAGATTGGTCAGGAAAAGATAATGAGGACTATGTGGGTTTTGCCTTTGGAGATAAAACTTTCATTTTTAGTAGTGGTTTGCGAGGCAACAGTTAGTCATAAAAAGACATTTCTAGTATATAAACAAGCATTTCTGTCAATATAGAGGATATCCAGGCTCTTGCATCCCTGCTTTTAGATAGACTGTGTTAGATGTTGTAGATTCATTTAGTTTAAAGCATGGTCAGGGTTCACATATATTTCAAAAGGAGCCACGTGGCCCCAGAACAACCCTTTACATGTAGCAAAATATTTATAATCAGAACAGAATTTGTGGCATTACTGCAAAAAGGACTAAACTGGTATTTCTCTTGCAGTTGACACCTTAATAGTCTGTATTAAATGTGATTTTTAGTGAGACAAAAAGCTGCTACAAATGGCATTATATGATAAAGAAATGTATTCTAGATTTCTTTTATCAGTTTTATTTCTGAATCCATTCTGAATTCATTCATTCAGCCTTACTATATGAAATATTATCTTCTTTCCATAGTAGCAGTTAGAAAATTCATTTATTGCATTGTATTTCCCGAATCACTTTGTAAACTTTATGGGTCTTATTCTTCCCAAGCCAGTTGAGTGAAATACCCTATCCAGGAAGATTTCAGACTTACTAGATTCATTAGAGGAGCAAGGATTGATGCCAGTAATCTTTACATAAACTAGGCAGTAACAAAGCTTTGGGGGGATTAGGATGAGACATTCTTTTTTTTTTTTTTACTTTGTTACATACTTTCCACATTGCAAGACACTTTCAGATTTTCCTGAACACAAGCAACAGGTTTGGGGAGAGAAGGTTTAATTTGCTGAAAAAGTAAAACAAGATGCAAGTGATTTTCCAATTAATTTGGCATGTTAACTAAGAGTTTCTGAACAATCTTTGTGCTATTGCAAGCATATTGCCTAGGTATTTACTTTAAGGTTAGAATTAACCATGTGCCATAGAGTAAATTGGTTATTGCCAACCATTGAGAAAAAGAAGCTGCAAAGGTCTGCATTGGCCTGTTTTCTTGAAAACTCATTGGTGACCTAAGGTTGAGCATAAATAGTGCCAACTCTTTGTGTGTGACATGACATGAAGGGTCTGGAGCACCAGTCTGATGAGGAGGGGCTGAGGGAGCTGTGGGGGCTCAGCCTGGAGAAAAGGAGGCTCAGGGGGAGCCTTATTGCTCTCTACAACTCCCTGAAAGGAGCCAGGTGGGGTTCAGCCTCTGCTCCTAGTAATGAGAGGAAATGTTTAGATTGGATATTAGAAAAATAAAATATCCTTCCAAGGCTACTGTGTGAGATTATATTATTTGCCATGCCTCAGTGGGATCCCAAAGGAGTTGTCTTTGGATAGGTCACTTGGTACCCTCTTGCCTCATCAGGATTATTGTGCTCTTGTGCAGGAATCCCATTGCTGGCTGCTGCTGCCAGTCCCCAGACGCTGCAAGTCCCTGCTCTTAGCTGGGCACCACCCTGCTGAGGGCAAAGGTTTGCTTTTAACAGCAGTGTAACAGTAGGAGTTACTCACGTGGGACTGTGGCACACACAGAAATATTTTGAAGCAGTGAGTTAGTATCTCGGAATGTGGGCTGGAAGCGAGTTAACAAGAGCTGTGCTGATGTGCCCAGCCTGCCCCCGGGGTGAGAATTGCAGTGACTGCTTTTGAAGTGTGTGATGGGGAATTCCTGTCCAGGGCTGGTGAGATGAGCCCAGCCCCCCATGAGTGCCAGCTTCAGCTGGATCCATTCCCTGCTCTCAGAGGATGCCTGGGGTTGGAGACTCTGCATGTCCCTCTTCAAGCTTCTGTCCTCTGTTGTGGGACCTGGACAGAGCAGCTTAAGGACGAGTAGCCAACAGGTGAAGAAGTAGCCAAAGGAAGGAGTGTCTTGGAAAAAAAAGATTTTTTTGCCCTTTGGGCTGCAGCAGTCTGAGGTGTGATAACTTTCAATTAGTAGCTGTGTGTTTAAAAGTAACAGACATCCCAAACTGAGCCAGCCAGTGCAGGGTGTGGTGGTTGCTATTTATTTGGGTCGTTTGTGGTGACTCCTGAAGATGAAAATATGTTTGTGACAAAATTTAAACATTTGGAAATGTTTGTTTTCAAATTCTCTCTTCAGCTTTTATCCATCTTGATCCCAAGTTCATCTAAGAGGTTTTCTGGTTTATTTAACCCTCCTTAAATTTAGTTATAGAAAGAAACAAGCTGTAAAAGACCACAACAAAGGCAAACCTTTAGGAGGAAGGTCCCAGGACAGGAATGAAACAAAAATAAAATTAAACTCTCTCCATGTTTGTCAAACCTTATACTTTTGTGAGTACTCACTTCCACAGTCATTTGAGTTCTGAGAATGCATACAAAAAAGCATGCAAATTTGCATTTAGATGTGCAGAAATTAAAAAGAAGCTTAATGGTTGAATTTAATTATAAAACTTAATCTCATCCCTGCTTTTTTCTTCCATGCCACTCCAAGTAGAAACTCCAAATACGGATTTGGCAGAGAAATACAGTTGGAAATTAGCATTTCACTTTTTCATTCCCAAAATTATGATGTTGATGAATTCAACACAAGTTTGTCTTAAGATTTTGGCTGTAAAAAAGGTGGTATTTTGTACTTCATTCCTAATGTGGCTTTCAAAACAACATCCATCATTCATTGTAATCCAATTTAATTTCAAATTAGAACAATATATTGTAGTGTAATCAATCTAAAGGATGCTGCCTTTAAAGATTTGCAAGCCATGCCTTTCTTTTAGCTTGGATTTCAGCTTTTTGTCTCTATGGCTCCTACCATTTTCATGTTAACAAATTTGAGTTTTGAGCTCCACATGTATGTGCTTTTGCTGTTTCTCAGGTTGACTCTCTGAACACCTCTCAGTGGTTTTATTTACAAATGTTTCACAGGATTGAGAATTAACTACTTACAGATATGTAATGCTGGTGTTCTTGGAGATCTTTGCGTCTTAGGTGATAATTGATGGATCTCTTGGTGACATTGAACCCTGAAAGTGATTGCATTTTTTTCCTCTCACAGAGAGTCACAAGTGTCAAGCCTGTCTTTGGTGTAAGATTCAAAACTTGCCAGTATTCAATTCATACAAAGAGGCAGTGTTACATCTCTGAGCAAATCTTAAGTAGCTGTGCAAGGACAGAGGAGGTGCAGAAAGTGAATGCACTCGCAAATGATTTCTGAAGTAGAAGTTAAAAGAGGATTATGACTCTCAGAAAGCTACAGGTGACGTTTTTGAAAAGACATGGGGCTGACCAAGGCACCAAAGTTACTGACAAACTGGGAATGAAAACCTTGAGAAATGGTCTGTGCACAGTCTTCTCCTTGGAAACCAGCCCAGTAAATGCAAGCAGTACACTTATGTGTATCTGTATGCATGCACTGCTTACTATGAGCAGTCATTTTGTTGTTAATTCCTTGTACTGATAATAGATTTTTTTTAAGCTAACAATTTTCAGAATATTAATCTAATTTCAGACACAGCTGGGGTTTCAGCCCTGTATGGATTTGATTGCATGCATTTATAATTTTTAATGAGAATTGCCATTTTCAAACTACAATTGAAGAAGCTATTCAGAACATGCCTATACATTTTTAGTGAGATCTTTATTCACTCAGAACACTATCCACACTTAAGAGTAAAAAAGTAGGTGTACTAGCATAAAACCAAAGCTCTGTTGCTAATTCTGTGAATGAGTGTGATCTTGGATGCCTTTTTTATTTATTGCAGATGAAGAATCACAGTTCATTTAGGATTTTAGTATTCAATGTATTGACCAAGGTGCAGTAAATCATAAAATACCTTTCCTGTGCTGGGACACACCTGCACTGTGCACAGCTCCTGTATACTGTTTAATGAGCTTCAAGGCTCATTAAGGTTGCTTTCAGTAGCATATCAGCTGACAGTAATTCCCATAGGTTATGCTATTTTGATGTATAGAACAGGACAATCTCTTGAAAGCCTTGAAAAAGAATATAGCTTATTCATGTAGGTGCTTTTAGGTTGTTTTTTTTTTTCCTCTCCTCATTAGAAACTACTGCTCCCTTTCAAAGATGAGTTAAGAAACTATTATAAAATTTGTTTACTGTATGCTTACAAGAGGTAAGTAATTCACTGGGAAAAGAAAACCATTCGGCTCCAATGAGCCAAACAGCTCAGCTCTAACTCCTTTATTTAGTTATTGGTAGGTGAAAGGAAATAAGATCTGGATGATTCTTTGTTTTCATTTGCTGTACCACTCTCAGTGGGAATTTATGAGCCACATTAAATACCACTGTAAAAAGTAACTACTCTGCATAAAGGCATGTAGAACTTCTGGGTTGAAAATTCAATATACTTGGCTTCACCAGGCTTTTGTAAAGCTTCATAATTAAATCTTGACATATTACACAGCAGGATGTGTTATGTCCGTGAGTATAATTAAATGAATTCTTGACTCTAGTCAAAAAAAAAAAACCAAAAAGCAAAACCAACCACCTGTTGGACTTGGTTATTTAAAAGCAGTCAGTTGTTCAGGCATAGTTCAGGTGCATATTTCAAAGCTCACGTGGAAGGAGCTTGGAGAGGAGGAGACTCATCCTGTGTCTTCAGCTGCTGTAGATCATTTATGTTTCTGTCTCATTTCCCCTGCTGTGGTGTGTGTTGCACTGAACTGGCTGTGTCAACTGGAGAGCAAAGAGTTATGACCCTGGAAGAGATGGAAAATTCTCGGCAGTGCTGCTAGATTGTGATGAAATCATGTTTGTTTTTCAGAATTGGGAATTCCTGTGTGCTAAAGATGTGACATACGGTGGCACTGTCTCTTAAGGGGTGGAAGGTTTTCTGACTGCTTCCTGAGGAATTGCCCTACATTGTATTTCATGTGATTGGCTAGACCTATATTTCTTAATGACTGTCATCAATTTGAAATTTATCAAATGAGAAGGAGGCATTAAAATTTCAGAGACACTCTTTATGTTCATGTTCCATAAAAATAAATGGTAACGCAGAAAACAAATTCTGTTAATTTAGCGAGGACTTGATCCTGATTGATTTTAGCCTGGAATTCTGATATCCAGTCTTCAAAAAACAAGTCTGGGGAAAACCAAGATTCCTGTTTTCTTTTACTTATGTGAGGAGAGCAAGTGGGAACTTTTTTGGGGGGCAAATATCAGGATTGTGGATGTGTTGAGTCACCATCTCTGGAAGTATTTAAAAGATCTGTACTAAGGGATGTGTTTTAGTGATGAACACAGTGGTGATGGGTAATGAGTGGACTTGATGAACTTAGAGGTGTCTTCCAAACTAAATGATTCTGTGGTTGTGCCTGCTTCTCTGGGTAATATCGCACGTCTGGGAGAGTTTAGGATACATTAATGATGGAAGAGTTCACAGATAAAAAAAAGGAGTATCTTTCCATATTTCTCAACTACTCTTTATGTAAAGAATCTGGCAAAGGGTAGATGCAGTGAAAGGGAGAAGTTCTAGCCTAGTGTGATTTCTGATTCTGTGTTCAGATGTGCAGTACTGATGTTGCATCATCTCTCCTTTGCTCTCCTGGGGGAACCTGTGGCCTGATTGCTGTTGTGTCAAGGTTTTGGTATTCACTTCAGCTAGAAGGAAGTAAAAAAAAAAAAAAAAAAGCATGTTTCACATGCTGATGAATTTTTCTGTTCACTTTGATACTAATTCTAATATTTCTCCTGTACATGATATCAAAGTTGTTGTAAATGGGATTCTGTAATTACAGAAGGAAGTTTCTGAAGCAAGATAGACACATGATAAACTTAATCTACTTTCATATTTCTGGAATAGAAATGTTAACTTTGGAACAAGACTGACCTAGTTATTCACCTAAATTAATCCCTAGTGAAATCAACCAGAGGAATTTTCACTGACCATGTAGGAATTGTGATTTGCCCTAAATTAAAAGGATAACTACAGTACAAACTTTTTCACTATTGCCTGTTTGCTTGCAGGAATGAAAGCTAGATTATCTTCAGTCATACACAAGCCATTGGGAATCTCACTTGTGCATTTTCCTTATCTGTCAGGTTTTCAAAACTTTGCAGTGATAAACTTTTAGTTCCTTGCATTCTTTTTTAGTCTTGCTCTTTGTCAGACTTTCAGGACAGTAGCTTCTTGCCCAGCTGTGATTTCTTCCCCTGGTTATAAGGGGGGGTTTGGGAGGGGAGCATGATTCACAGTCTGTGGTTTCTGTTTTTCCCTTTAAGCAGAATGTCGCAGGGATATTGCTGCACAGTGCTCGTCTGTCTGAAAAACATGTGAGATTGGTGTGACTCTGATAAATCTAGGTCAGACATCACAGTCTTTGCTCAGTACTTACTCAGGCAAAACTCCTGTTGAGGCCAATGGGAGTTTTGCCTGACTAAGCACTGTGGGATTTTGCCCTTAGTATCTATAATATTTGATCTGCTCCTTGCGCTTTTGGAAGTGCTCGAGAGGCAAAGCTCGTATCTTGTCCTTGACTGCCCCACTGTGGCTGTATCCTCATCAGCTTAAAGGGTTGCAGATTCTTGTGCCTCCTAATATTAAGTATCTTTTCACTGACAGATTATTAAAAACAAAACAAACAACCTGCACAACTTCATATTTATTATATTTAAAGTAATTCCAGAATCTATGTGTGGTAACTTTGTGTATTACTGCATGAAAAAGAAATTATATTTTTGTATTTTGGACTCCTTATTCCACTTTTTTCTGCTCTAGAGCTGCAGAATTTTGTTTTCAGTTGTGAGGGCTTGGGGGAAAAAGAATCTTTGCACTTTAGAAATCTCATGGCTTTTTTTTTTTTTTTGTCTCCTATAAAATATTTCTCGGGTTCATATCACTGTCCCCACAGAGGCTTTTGGTTCAGAGTTCAAATGTCAGAAATTCATTCAGTGAGGACCTGGGTCAGTTTTGTGGAGTAATAGATGAGGCAAACAGAGTCATTAATAAACTCAAACTCACTACTATCTCGAAATAGTTTTGTTTGCAAGTAAAGGCATTAGATGAACACGCATAACTGCCCTGACAAAGAAATGTGTGATATTTGGCTATAAAGAAGGATGTATAAAAACCTGAACCCACATGGAAGATTTCATTTTCTTAGTAATGTGACCATGCTTAATGTTACGATTTTTCATTGTTTTTCTAAAATTAGCTGAAGTGCATTTTGAGATAAGACTTGTCATCCTCCCCCATAACACCACATCACTGACTGTGCTTTCTTTTCTACTCTGATTTCTGTCTGCCTCTGTCTTCACTCCAAGTGCATTACCTATTAGTGCTTCCTCTGTTTCCTCTTTTCATTGTGTCTTGTTTTATATCAGACCATCTGGAGCTGGAACTATCCCTTTCTTTTCTGTCAGGCACTCTGCTTTTCATTTAAATTCTCTCATGAAGATCCACATTTGAGGGTTTACTACAAACCCTTTTGAATAAAAATGCAGTCACCCTAGTCTTTATTTAAAAAAAAAGCTCTTGGGTAAATCTCATCATAAATGTGTTGCACACCTACTTAGAAGCTTGCTTATCCTTACTCAGGCTGAGTAACTCCCAAATCTTCAGAGCTTCTCCTGAAATAAATACTCCTGGATGTGAATAAGGTGTTATCCAGCATAAACAGTTACCTTGAGAGTGTCAGCTCTTTCTCCCACTGTAGTTGTTCACAGACTGTACAAAAGAACACTTGGTAAACAACCAGTTGTAGACTAAGAAAAAACATTCTAGAACCATTTGTCCAAAATGAGGAAGCTGGGAACAATTATGAAATATTTGCCTCTCTTTACACAGCCTCCCTTAAATTCATCATTATAACACAAACATTGAACTCCAAGAAAATATTAATTTCATGCCCAAGTCCTGCAAGTCAGCCACCACAGTTAGCCATTCCTCTTATTTCAGCCTCTTTAGCAATGTCATGATTATAGATTAATTTATTTTATTTTAAAACACAGGCTTTTCATTGCTGATACACTCCCAGAATTACAGGAGCAGTACTATTAATTAAATATGTAGGCAGACACACTGTTCATAGTCATTTTTTCCTGGAAAAGCATGGAATGTCCATCAGCCTGGCACTGGTTTCATTCTGTGTCACTGAATAAGCCTTGCACAATCATTGCAGTGTCATTTTTGTATTATGCTTTAATGTACTTAAACAAATTTCTCTGAATTGATCACTGAACTTTTCAGCAAATTATTAATGATATTGTTAGCTTCATGAAAGGACCTAACAAGCTAGAATAATTAATTCAAGTTGCCAAATACTGTGTTCAACAACATATTTAAGTAAATGTTCTTGATATAAAGTTTAATTTGGTCTTTGTTCCCTTGGTCTGATTTTTGATATAATTTTCTCAGAAACAGCTCTCTGACTAATCTTTTCCTAGTAAGTTTAGCATGGTTCAGTACAGTCTGAAGTAATTCAGATGTGTTTTAAAAGGAAACAGCTCCTGTGCTGGGACTGTGGTTTACTCAGGATACTTTTCAAATGTGCAGATGCTGATTAAGGATTAAAATGTGTTCCCAGGAGTTGAGAGAGAGCACGTGTGTATCTGTCTTGAGTAACAATGATTCAGCTGTATTGTTCTAAATTGAAAGAGTATATCATATACTGGTCTAGATTTACTCAGTGAACATATGGAGCTGTAAAAAGGAAACAAAGTCAATAGAGCACCCTACAAATCATCCAGGGAAGTCAAGGATCCTATTCCAGCATCTCTGATTAACACTGTGTAATTATGCATATTTAATTCTGTCTTTTATTAATTTTGTGTGCTCAACCATGTAGCCTTAAATTTTTGTTTTGCAGAATTTCCAGTTTAATATGTCATGTAAAAAAATATTTCTATAGCCAGCTCTTCTGGATAAGAATGGAAGCAGGAGTGCCACAGTCTCCCTTGGCTTTAGGATCAGAGATAAGCATTGAACTGCCCAGTTAAACTGGGGCTTTATTCCATGCACTAATTGAAATAACTCCTGGCTTTCTCTTGTACTTGCACTAGAGTAAGTCAATGGCATTTCTGCTCATGTTTTTGTAGTGAGTCTGGCCTTGTGGATTTGCCTGTCTGCTTCTCAAGATTTCATCTCTGCACCTTGTTCCTTTGTGCTGGAGACAGGCTGATGCTGGGTATTTCCACTAAAACAGGAAGGCATGCTTTATACCATATAAATGGATTATTTTTTGTGAGCAGTAACCTTCCTGGACTAGGCTTTTTTTTTAATCAGAAATATTGAAAAACTTTCTGGGATTCCTTTAGTCTCTTAATCAAATTCTCTGGTTTTTTTCATGGTACAGCAATGTCACAATAAAAGCAGGTATAGAAAAAAAGAGAGCAAATAGAAAAATACACCTAACATCTGTGACTAACAAAAGGAGTATATTTCATTGCATAGTATTTATTCTGAAATTTGCTTAGTTTATAGAATAAAAGGGGCAAAAAACCAACACCACAATACACTGTAAATTATCCAATTAAATGAATGTACACTGTGTGTGCAGGCTTTCTTTTCAGTCTTTTCTAAATAGGAGCTGCCAAAAGTTCATGAAACTGTCATGCTCATAAATTCTTTAGCAGATCTGCTACACTCTTCTTGAAAGAAATATGCTGGGATCCATAGCTTCAGTAATTTGTTGAGGTTTTAGTGTGTTTTTTTCCTTTCCAATTGCATACAGAACATTTGGCCTCCATCAGATATAGAACCATAAGTAACATCTGCTTCTTAATTAGGAGAGAACAGTGAGGGGGCTTATATATATTTTTGATAACAACTAACTCCACAGAAGAGTAATATCCCATTGGTGTGTGTAGGTGACAGAATCATCTACAGGTCCCTATTGGAAATGGAGGAGAAAAGGCTTGTGACAGGACCCTGAGTCAGCCAGAACTTTGGACAAAAATCTGCAGGTCTTGCTTGAAGTTTGGGCTTAGTCAGGAACTTTATGAATTGTGCTGGCCCCTTCTCATCTCTAGGAAGTTCTTCTTCTCCTCTCTGAGCTTTGGCTGACAGATCATCACAAACTTCTTGAGGCTGTCTCTTGCCTGCCACATCTTCCTGCATCTCTCCCTGAGCAGAGTCAGTGGCAGCCTAAGCAAAGGGGCCTCAGGAGTAAAGCTGGAGGAAACCTGGAGCCTCCCCCATGGCTTTCACCTAAAAACCCAAAGAAAAATGAAATTATCCATCTTACAGGATTGCTGCTCTTTTCTGTTCTAAAAAGACCTATTATTGCTCCATGACTGACATAACAAGTAACAAAAAGTATTTGTGTTAGTCGGCTGTACATGATGGGATGTTCTTTGCTAATCTCTGCAGTAGAATAGAAATATCTAAAGCTCATAAAAATTTTAAGTAAAGATTGCTCTGGCATGCCAAAGACTCATCCAAATAGACATGACTACCTCAGGCTCTGAAAGTTCTGTCCAGAAGGTCTGTTCCATTAAGAGAAATAGCAACACTGCACGCTTCAATTTGTGTGCAAATTTAATTACAGCAGATGCACAGGCTGGGCCCCACAAACTGCTGGCATCTCACTTGTCAGAAGAGTGATTTTACTCTGAGTTATCTTTGTTTGGGAAGAAGCAACTGCTGGAGTGATCATGGCACTGAAATACTGGTGCTTTCCACAAAAAACCTCAAAAACGTGTCTCTTAAAAATTCCCTCTCAAAGTACTTATTCAAAATACAGTGAACCTTTTCCAGTTGGGCCATAATTTTTTTCATGGGAGATTAGGCTGGGACAGGCATTGATGAGGAACCTACCTCCCTATACCCAAACGTTAGAGAGACGTGTATTTTGATCGATCTTCTGTGGGAAAAAGCAATTTTTCATAGTTAGTATGCACACAACTCTTGCTGCTGGCTGTGCAACATCACTTTTATGGCCCATATGAACGGCACCTCCCAGCTGTTCAGCATTCCTGCAGGTTTCCCTGGCAGCACACACTTTTGTTTGCAGTTGCTGTGCTGCTGACGTCTCTGTGGACCGAGCTGTTCAGTGCTCATGAGCGATTCCTTCATGTAGGCACATGTGTTGTTTTCTTTATGTCAGAGTCCTTCAAAATACCAATTCCCAATTTTCTGTCTTATTAAGTTTTTATAGGCCAGTATCTTTCAGGAGCACAGCAGAAGTTGGTGAGACCCCGTGAGGATTCTGGGAGGGTTATTCATGCGCTTCTGAGCCATCACAATCGTCTCATTTCTACTCAGCTACTAAATATAATTTCACAGTTTTTCCTGCTTCTAAGTGCATCTACCTGCCTTGTTGTTTGTAAGAAAATATGCATCTTGTCACCACAGGGAAAACCATACACAAATCTTCAAAGAAGAAAGTCTTTTGGGATGAGGCATGAAAATCATACAGATCTTTTCCCTATTCCTTAATTTTTCTTCTTTCACTTCAGCTTCCTGCTTTGTGTCAGCTTATCAAAAGTACAGAGTAGGTCAGGGGACTTAGCTGATCTTGCTGCTTACTTATCCAGGGTCATGACAGTGTGTTTAAAGCAAACTACGATATTTATCCTAGAAATGGACCAAATGCTGTGTGTTCATTGGAACATCTGTGAGTTTGGCTTGATGACAAGTCCCAGAGCAACACCAGAAACCCAACATTTTGCTCCTGCAGCTTAATAGTGCTGATATATGTTTAATCAAATTAATGATAAGAGGAATAAGACTTAATAAAAAAGGAAAATAAAAGAAGAAAAAACAAAAACAAAACAAAGAAAAAAAAAACCCCAGAAAACAAACAAGTCCACCACTCAAAACAAATCCAAGCCTAAAATATGAACCTGAATTTCTATTATGAAAGTTCACATGCAAGTTGAATAACAAATTAAGAGAAATTATCAGCTTGCTTTCTGATCTTTTGAGCTAAACTGAATAAAGAATATAACATAGAACAGATTGTGTCATCTTAGAGCTTGAATACCATTCTGCTGGTTTTCTAGTGTTTACAAAATCAGAGGTAGGAGATCAACACAGCTGTACTTTGGGGCATGCAACACAATGTTGCACTGAGGAAAAGGTTTGATTTATTATAGTGAATATGATTCATTATTTAACAGCCTGGAGATTTATATGTATTTCTGTGACTTAATAACTTCAGCAACATTTCTCCATTGCATGTGGAATATAATGCAGGACTGGTAAGCATTATAAAGATTGCTCCAAGGTGGAATAGTTAAGAGGTAATACCTTTTTTTTTTTGAGTCACATAGTCTATCCTTTCCTGGTTAGGTGCATACTGAGAATAATTGTGATTTTTCCATACCAAATTAGATCCAGTTCTCCTTTGCCTATAACTTTTTCATTCTTTAAAATCTGTATGTAGATTTTTTTTTTTAACTGAAGTGAACACACTGCAAAGGAGGAAGGTGTCTACATAAGCATTCATAGCAGTTGACCATTATTTTGTTCTATTTTTATAAGTACAAAATCTATAATAAGTCACACATGAGATAAAGGCACAGCCCAGGAACCCAGCAACTGCATAAGCTGGAACCTTATTCCAGAGATTCTTGGTCTTCTATCTTGAAGTTTTAGCCTTATAAATCATTTACAGCCTGGTTTCTGTGACAAGGAGCATACAGAAATCCAGTTACTGTCAGTGGGAGTTGCAGGTATTCAGAATATTTGATGGTCCTCAACTTCTGCCTCTGGTTTTCCCACTGTGAAATGGAGACAGCAGCTTCTTCAGAGGGTTGCCATGAGAGTAGTTAGTTGGGAGCTGTAAAATATGCTGAGGAGCAAAATGTATGAGCAGTGTTACTGCACCATTTTCATGTTTAATCATTTCAGCAAAACCACCTCTTGTTTTTGGAAATGCATGTAAAATATGAAGCGTGAAAAATAACTCTGCAGATTTGGTTACAGTGCTTGGAAAAATCATTATTGGTCAGCATACCTCCAAAAAAACCTTTATAGGCTTTTAGGGAATTGTGAAGACAATTGAGCAACAATACAAAAACAAGGTTGTTTTTCTGACTCAAGGTTTTTGTATGGTGCATTTGCTGTGATTATCATGAATCTAAAGAAGGCAGTTTCAACACTGAGCTTTTCAACCCTCAAATGCCAAAATAAACAAAATTATTTAAGTGTACTCATGCTTATTTTTGCTATACATTTTTAATGAAGCAGCAATTGCCTGCATTCCACTGCTGAAAATCTTATACAACTGAAAGATTTTGAAGCACTAAAAAAGATCAAATGTGCAATAAAATGCCATGGCATTAGTCCATGGAAACACTGTGTATATTGCAAAAAGCAATGCACATGAAAAAGAATTGGTCCATTGCTTCTATTAACTCTTGTGATTGGGGATGGAGGACATTACTTTGGTTTTGGTTTTGCTTTTTTGTTTGTTTTTTGTTTTTTAATTAGGCTGAGTGATGCCAGAAGTGCAGCATCATCTATCTTTCATTGGTTAGAATAGATACCCCAGAGATATTGATGATGTAGTCATGGGGAAAGTCTCAGAGAGTATTCCAGAAGGTGTGGAAGTTTAAGGATAGAGTTCTGATCTGTAGCAATTTCCCAGAGCACATTCCTAAGGCTGTAATTAGTCAGTTCTCTGGTACCTGGAATAAATCAAGTAGTGTTCTAAAAGTTGCTGAGAAGGGATTGTAGCTTTTTTCCGGTGTTCATTTTGGTGGTGTTAAATCACTGGACACTGAGTTTATCTGAAGGTTTTTCATCCTGATACAGCTGTTTTACTGGGTGGAAGTATGATCTTCATTTTCTGGAAGATTCAAGTTCTTCCTTCAGTTCTTTCACTGGGTGTTGGGAATTCCTAAGAACAATCACCAGGCTGCTCCAGAAATTTCCAGTCTACACCAAAACCAAGCAACTGAGGAATGCATTTGTTATAAAATCCACCCTACTTTGCTGTCAGTGTGAAAATAAGTATTGTCTTGATTACCACTGTGGGTTGGTTTCTTTTCAAGTGATATGGATTTTGAAGATAAGGTTGAACTTTAGCACTTTGCACAAAAGACCTTAACAACAAGAAATCAAAACCATGCATTAGTATTCCATAACTTTGTTGATATCAAAACTGTTTGGCTTTAATTTCCTTAAGTGTACCAAGTCATAATCCAGAAATCAAGTGGGAGCAAATGAGTAGGTTGTTAACTACCTGGAGATGAGTAGAAAAATGCATTTTCCTAAAATGTCATTAAGTTCTGCTGAATGTTTTTGATTTATTCTGCCTTCCCCAGTGGTATTACCTGAAAGGGTTTGCCTTCAGATGCTGCAAGAACAGCTGTGCTAGAACTGCCTGTTGCAATGCATTTGTTTGTTTGTCCACCAGAGATTTGGAAATCCATTTCCTGCCTGTATATTCATATATGCATATGTTCATTTGTCAGTATATAAATGTAACTCAGATGATTGAAAAAGAAGAAACTGTCAGTGCATATGATGTTTTAGCACAAAAAGATGCTTCCTGCAGAAGTTGCACCCATATATTATACAAATTTCCTTCTAAGCATGACTGCCATGCACCTGTGCCAGAATGCTGAAATTTTTTAAAATTATTGTATCTCAGAGAACTTGGGATTTAATAAGCTTTGTCATTTGACATTTCTAAATTTAAAATAATAATTTTTTAAAACCCTCCTTGTTTTCCAAGATTCTGAGCTAGGTAGCTTTTTTGGGGATTTTTTTTAAGTGAAATAAATGCGCTGGATTTTTTTTTTTTTTTTTTTTTGTAGATATACTCTAAAAGGTCAATTTTCACCTACTTTGATGAAGCTTTGTGATGAACTTTTGCAGGTAATGCAAAAGTTCCAACTGCTAAGAGGGTGTCATTATAAGATAAACCACAGCTGGTCTAGCACCAGTGGCAAGTTTGATGTCAGACAACAGTGATAGAATGGCAGAAGGGACCTTAAACATCTTGTAGTTTCAATCTCCCCAGCTTGGGCAGGGACACCTTCTACTACCCCAGGCTGTTCCAGGCCCCATCCAATCTAGCCTCAAAATCCAAGTACTACTTCATCAAAATGTTTTCTTCTGATGATGTCTTACTGTAATGTGTCATGGAAGTGACAACTAATATATTATTTGATAAAGTAAAATATCCCCTGAGCAAGGTACAGGAATGATAAATTATGTTAATATGTTATTCCCATTATATTATCATCAGTCAGATGATGATTTAGTGTGATGCACCGACAGAAAAACTCAAAGTGTTATGCCATCTGGGGATTACAAGGTATAAATTCAACTGACTTACAGCACAAAAGCTATTCCAGTGCCACAACTCAAAAGCAGCCTAAATTAAAGTATGTCAAGATACAGGAAGAAGTACAGAAATCTAGGAAGTGCCATACTAAGGAGTGTCACTGTTGTAGAGGCCAGAAGCAGATCCTCAGTGTCTGTAAGCCGACATTACACCAGTATAAACACCAGTATATGCAAGGGCCTTGCCACTGGTGTGGCTGGAGCTGCCCTCACACTCATCAGTCAGGGCTTTGCTCTGCTGAGTTGCAGATGAGTGAGACATAGAAACCAGCTTGATGTTCAGTGCCCTTTACTCAGGCAGCTGGCAGAGATCTGGGTGTGTGGGTATCTGCAGGAAGGCCTGACCACGTTCCTGTGCCAAACTATTCATCATCCAACAGATGGTTATCCTATTATTCAACAGTTTGCATACTGCCACACTGCATGATCTATGGACAGTGCCACTGTGTCACTACACCAAATAGAAACATCAGAGAAGCTTTGTTGTGACGCTGCCCTTGCTTGGAATGAAAGTATGCTCATTTCTTTGGCATTTTTTTGGTGATACATTTCATCTTTGTGCAGTTACAGTCTGACAACACTGTGTTGCACCTTCTGCTGGACTTCATGATCCTTTTGTGTCCCTTGCTACTCAGAAAAATCTGTGAATCTATGGGATACCTTCCAGGGGAAAAGGAGAGGGGAAAATTTATTTCCCTTATTTATTTCAGTGAAGCCCTGTGTCCTGTTGTTCCATTACAGACATCAGCTGCATTTTCATGCCACAGTTACCCTGGTTCTCAGGCTGCCTTCTGCAACCTCTAAAAGATACTGATCTGAGAATCTCCCCAGGCACTTTCACAACACCTCTGGCTTCTTTCTGTGCTCTTCCACTTCTCTGGTAAAGTTTAGATCCCTCCAATGCTCCTGTGGCCTCATGCAATATCAAATTACTCAAAAGCCTTCCACATCCCTAGACCTGTCTCTTTAGTAGCCCAAATGTTTGCCAGCTGGGCAACTTGTCTTGTGCCTGAAGTGCAACCTGGTGGGCCACTGAGCTGCTGTCTGGCCCAGAAGTACAGCAGCATCTTGAGCTCTTCCATCAGGAGAAATACTTGGATCTCTCTGCTTTGCTTGGTACTGATTTTCGTTAAACACATGGGAAAGAGGCAAAGGATCAGCTGCATATTTGTAGAGGCCCAGTGGTCCCTGAGATCTCTGCAGAGAACTGGCAGACACAAGACATTGGGAGACCTACATGTCCTAAAGTGACAGCTAGTGAGCAGGTGACAGTGCCCAAAGGGACACTACTGACCATGGTGAGATGACTGGATCTAGCCTTGGATGTCTTTCCTGTTCTGCCTTCCCACCATCCATGCTTTTTTAATTCCCAGTGGTTCCAAGCCCCAAGCCAGGGGCTTGGCTGGCAGACAGACGTGCTGGGGGTGCAGGTGTGGCTCGTGCACTTCTTTTCTTTGGAAAACCAGCAGGGTGGCACTGGGAGCATTTTGACCAGTTGTGGGGGAAATGGCTGTTACCATCCTCTCCTCTGCTGAGCCTCACTGCCCACCCTGCCCTTGGCCAGCCTTCCTTGTCTGTGTCCCTCTGTCCCCAGATGGGAAGGCAGGACACAGTGCTCAGTGTTTGACACTGGTCCCTGTCCTGCTTCCTGATCCATGGCCCTGGACTCAGCTGCTTCACCTTCATCTGCAGCTGTTCTCTCGTCTCCCTTGCAATATATAAACCATATTTTTATGCAGCATGGGCTGATTTAGACATGCATGAAACTTGCATGATTCCCAGCAGTCTGGGAATATTTTTATTCCTTTTTTTTTTCTCCTAAGTGGAATTATTTATTGCTGCTGAAAGATATGATACTAAAGTCTTTACAAGGTAGTGTCATGTCTCTATGGAGCAAACGTAAGACGTGCTCATCCTGGAGTTAGCCCCCACTCCCTCAGGGCAATGCTTTTACAGATTCTTCTCCTTAGTACCCAGTGCTTTCTCCTTTGCTAAAACTTACTAAGAGTAGAATTGTTTACTTCCTTTTGTCAAAAGGTTTGGTCACAAAAGATATCTGTAAACATGGTAGAGACATAGGAATGTAGTCATAGAATCAACAACAACAAAATGACTTGTGATTCTTCAGATACCCATCTACAGTCATACTCTTTTCACATCAAAGAGCACTTTACATAGAATAACTTCCTTTAAAATTAACTTTTTAAATTTTTTTTCACTTTTTTTTCCCCCAAAATGCTGTTGACATGTGCATCATTGACTTTTTTTCCAGTGACACCGTTTACCATGTGTTTATATTTCACCTGCAAACAAACTGAGGTGATGGGAAGAGAGTAGTGGCCTAGCTGAGACAGCTGCAATGCTTGTGAGCCCTGAAGCATGAATCCAAAAGGCAAACAAGCAGGAGATTCCAAGGAGGAATTCCAGATTCTCTGTAATAAGAAAGTGCACATGCTGAGCACGTGATGCATTGTCAGTTCAGGTTACTGAACTTTCAGCAGTCTGTGGCTCAAAGACTCCTTTGAATCAGAGGCAGGTCTTTGTGTGTAATACCCTTCACAAATATTTCTCCTGCAAGTTTACCTAGTCACTTTTGAAAAGGTTTGAATTTTTAGGGTCTGTGACATCCTGTAGCAATATGTCTTTTAAAAAATGGTTTTGCTAATTTTTTTTTAATCTGCTGCTTGCCGTTTATGTTTGAAGTACCTTGGATCTATTCTCTCCATCCATTATCTGATCAATGGATATTCAGGGTTCTAGAGACCATTTTTACTTTTTATTATTCTTTGATCACCTATTCTGTCAGTTAGTTTCAATGTGTTCTTTTGGAATGAGGGATCAAGACTGATCAGTAAACAGTGTGCAGGAATATCCTAGGTTTCAACAGTGCTGTGCTTTCTCCTTTCCCTGATTATTTTTACAATTTCATTCCATTTTTCCTTTTACTCTGCTTTTAAGCAGGGAGTAGATACTGTTATAGAGCCAACTCTGCTATGACTACAAGATCTGTCTTGTATAGTCGTGTTATATGTTATGTAAAATTAGTGTCATTTTATTCTGTGTTTATCACTATAACACGGGATTTTGTGATGTTTTATCAGTTTGCAGTTCAGGATCATAAGGGTCTTTGGGAAATTATAGTCATAAATCCTCATCATCTTTACTACCATGAATACTTTTGGATTTCTAGTACAATTTTAGATGTTCCCAGTTTATCCTGTATTATAGATTCTACATACACTGCCAGCAGGACATGAGCATTGATCTCTGGGGGATGCCACTCTAGAAACTGACCTTTTCTTTCTGACTGTTGGTTTCCCATCTTTTGACCAGCTACTTAGCCATGAATTGACTGAAACTTAAATAACCAGTAAACTCCTTCAGGATAAAATGAGAAGTGATCTCACAAAAATGTGAGCAGAAAATGTAATCCATCAGTTACTAAGATATTAATTCTCCTGTGCACTTCTTGATGCAGCTGGGATGAAAACTAAAGCAGTGACACTTGCAGAGTAGCTCAGCCTCATAATAATTCTGATCATCATCCATGTGTGGCACTGCAACTCTCAGAAGAAAGGCCTAATTTTTGTGCTGCTTCCAACTTGTTTCTGGAATAAATTTTGAAGAAGCCCTAGGTAAATAAAATCTCAGGCACCCCAGAGCAAGCTGTACGTTAATTCAGTATCTAGGTTCCTACATTCTCACTAGAACAGCATCCCAAAGAATAGAATGTGAAAATGTTTACTGGAGACAGTGCTATAGCCTATATAGTGTTCATTTTACATTTAGGCCCATTTCAGTTTGTTCTCGCTTTCCAAGTTCTCAGATGCTTCTGGGTTTTTATTGGCCACTTCAAATAGTGTGGCATGGAAGGAATTAGGGCAGGGTTCAGGGGCAGGGCAGAGGAATGAATGAATGATCTGGGCATTATGGCAGTGCAGAGAGAGGCCACTTGATTCCTGAAACTTGGGAGGAGTTTGCTGTGCATGTCAGCTAGATATGAGTGTGGAAATCACCAGCTGTGAAATTGTTAATGATGGATAATAACATCCAGTGTTCGAGCAGTGCGTGGTAACAGTTTATTTTTGATCCAATAATAAATACTTCATGAAGCTCTGAGCAAGGCAGGGGCATAATTTCAGAGATGAGCCCTCCTTGATGCTTTTAAGAAAAGATAGTGCCTGCTAAGTTTTTTGTTTTTGTTTTTGTTTTTTCCCAAAATTTGTGTTTGGTAACTCAGTTCTGCTGGAAGAATGGACCACATAGCAAATTGCTTTGTTGCAGAGTTGTGCAACGTAAGGCATCCTTCAAATAAGCAGCTCAGAACAAAAAAAATTTCCTTTTCACCTTTCCCATTGACTTTGGTAGGACTCCTTGTGTAAGCAAAGTGGATGGGCTGGATGTGCAGATTGAAGGACTCTGGAGAAGTAACTCTCAAGAAATTGGTTACGGCTGTAATGTGAGCTGTGCTGACACAGCTGGCAGATAGCTTGAAATTGATGCTCTCGAAAAGAGATAGATCTTTGCCAGAAATATTAGTTTCAAGGAAAAATGACATTTTTTCCTATCATTACTGTCAAATAGTGCTGTAGTTTCTAAACTGGATTTGGTAGAGATGCATGCTCCTGATATTTAATTTCAGAAGAGGAAAGGGTTTCTCTGTGATCGAGAGCCAAGCACACAATACTGCAAAATGCATTCTTAATCCTAAGGAAATGTGAAGTCCCACTCTCTAGAACAGTATGAGACTCCTTGGCCCCTCCAGTCTCATCATTACCTTTCAAAAGACCAGTCTCAAAGAGGTTTTACAAAATACTTGTGGTTATCTGTCTTTGTACACTCAAGTGGTTCTCACTAGGGCTCTGAGGACACCACCAGTCCTCATGAACCTGCCTGGCCTGGAATTCATTTAAAAACTAAACAAATATTTTAAAACCAGTATTTCTGGCAAAAAAAAATCAATCTATTTTCAATGAGCACCTTATAGATAAAGACAGTATAATCCAGTTTGTTATACAAGCAAGAGGCAATGGTATCAACCACTTATATTTGAGAGTTCTTTGTCACTGTTATAAAGTTCCTTAAATTGCCCTGTCAAGAAAATGTGAAGGCAGGATAGATGTAGATGGTCAAAAATAATCACTGCCATTTCACTTATGGATTTTGAGGGTCAGAATTATGCATTTTTATCAGCCTTCTTACTGTCTCTCAGCCCAAGGTAGGATCAGTGCCTCAGAGCAGGCAAGGGGCTGCTGAAGGGCTTTGTTTCAAAGGACATGAATGCTGCTGCCACTCTTAATGAGAATCTCCGCGGTATTAGAGGGTGCTTCAGATTTCATAATTCTTTCAATTTTGGCAAAGTCAGTTAATATTTTAATTCTTTGATTTTTGAGCTAAAAGGTGACAGGGTAGGATATATCTGCCTTGCTGGAGGTGTGCATATATGTGCAGCACTACACAATTCATCCATCTCGTGGCCTTTAGGAAGACAAAATAACTGGATGGTATGGAGTATTTTGGAGAAGCACCCTCATACACCTCTGCTGGTTAATGTGAAGTGTTTCTGATGATCTGTGGGTACATTCTAACTTGTTTGCTTTAATTCTGCCAGTATCTTCAGTGCTGATTCCTTCCATCCACCAAGAGCTTTTTCTCTTTTGGAAGACACAATAGATGTGCAGTGTAGGGGTTAACAGCCACTAAAATTAGCATATTCTCAAAGCCATAAATAGCTTGTTCTGAAAATTTGAATAGCTAACTTAGGGGGGGAAATCAAGTTCCACATATTTAACTTCAGCATTGGTAATCAGGACATTTGAAAGAAAATTAATATTTTCCCAGCAAATTAAAAAGCAAATTCAGTCTTTTTGAAAATCAGGAGGGTTTATTCATTTCAATTCTGAGGGAAATGAGACTGGTAGAACTAACTGGAATTGGGCATAATGAGCGCAAATTCTAAAATGCTTTTGCAGAGCAGTTTTGTTATCTTGCCATGTAGTTTCTCTGATATTTCAATAGACACTTTTCAATAGGCACAACAGAAGACTGTTGATAGTACTGAATAGCTCTAAATTATGATTTGAGGATGTTAAATTCTGGCTACTTGTAGCATTGCACATGAAAAATGTGAGCATCAAATAAAAGCATCACTCTAGTAAAGTGGCAGAAGGTTTTTGTACAGAATGATGAATTATGTCCAATATTTAAAACTAATCTCTTTCATTAATTGTGTCTTGTATCTTCACTCTGAAGTTCTTTTTTTTCCCCTATTTCTGTCACTGGGGTAAAGGAAAAGACAGGTACTCTACTTGTGTCTTGGAAAGTGATTGCACGATTCAGTGATATCACACATGAAGGGGCAGCAAGTGACAGATGCACAGAAATTCCTGTGCCAGATCAGGCTAATGGTGCACACAGTTTAGCACCTTTTCTCCCAGAATTAGACAGTTCTAGATACCTGTGCATCTGGATCTGATGGGTTTGCACCTCAGCATTTAGGAGAACTGCAGCCAGCGCTGTGCCAGTCCCTCTGACATGCCTGTCATTCCAGGAAAAGACAGAACAGGCTTTCCCATAGAAACAGGCATTTTTCACACCTCTGGGGCACGCTGAGCCTGATGCACTCACTGGGTTTGCTGCTCTCTGTGCACAGGCTCTAGGAGCTCACACACACCTCCCCTTCAGTTTTATACCTCAGGCTCACAGTGCTACCTCTCCTCACTTTAATCAGCTACAAGGGCATGCCAGAACTTCAGGGCAGGTAAAAGCCCTCCTCCTTTGTTTATTCACATCACACGTTTTGAGCTTGCTGATGCATCCTGACCTTTTTGGTAGGATAATGGGCTGTAGCTGCCATCTATGTTGTTCTGCTGGAGTTTGGAAATATGGTGAGATTTTTAATTAAGGAACTGTTAATGCCTCCTGGTTTTAAAGAGATGTCTGACATGTAGAATAGAAAAAAAATCCCACTGGAGAAAGCAAAAAGGCAGCTGTGGCCGCACAAGAGATCATAAGCACTTTCTGGTGGTGTGAGCTCAGAGATGGCACTTTGTGAAGACTGTCTCTCTTTCATGCATGGCCTGAGGTAAAGAATGAGGTGTTCTGCACCACAGAGTTCCAGTCCTGCCTTTAAATGTGTGGCTGTTTCCAGTTCTGCAGGGAAAGCCAGCATGTGTGTAGGTGTGGCTGAGGGGGTAAATTTCATTTCAAGGGCTCATCTCTGAACAGTTCTACAAGCTAAGCAATGTGAGCCTAATATTATAATTCCAAGGGGACTCTTATGCTGTGTGGTAAAATTGGTTATTAAATTACAATCACGAAAAAAATCAGGAGATAGGCACTGTTCAGCTAGCAGCATACAGGGAAAAAAGGCTGAATTCTAATTATTTGGACCATGGAGTTAGTGTTATTTCACTGCGTGAAAATAAAATTAGGTTATCACTGATATCATTATTAATGTATGAGATGAAGCAGAAAAACAATTTGTTTCCTAACACCCATTCTGCCCCTCCTCCCCATCCATACCCATTCTGCCCCCCCCCCAAAAAAAAAAAACCTAAAAGCAAAAAGGGCTTTCTAATGCAGGCAGCTCTGAGAGATCTCATTGCAATAGCAGCAGAATGTAAATGATTTATAAATTATCTTAATTTGAAGGTGAGGCATTGTGTAAACAGTAAGTATTACATTTATTCTTTCCCCCATTAGATTAAAATATAAAAAGGCATATCCAATATCAGTAAGACTGTTTATTATTTTAATCAGAAACGAGAAATGTATTTTCAGCCACTCTACACTTTATGTGTTCTTTTATTATGCATGAGCAGCTATTACTACTGTTCAGTCATACATGTTCCTTAAGGTATTCGTATTGCAATCTCCACCTTTTGAATGGCTTTCAAATAAACAAAACAACTTTTTTTTGCATAAAAATATATTCTGCAACCATAATTAAGTATTGAAATTCACATTCTCGTGAATATAACAACTTCATACATGAGATGAATCCATTGTAAAAATTTTAGAGGTTTTTAGAGGCAGCACGAAAGTGTTTTATTTTACAACTGTGAACACATCTTATGCCCTTGAACATGAACTGCCTTGAATTTTGTTAAGATTCTGTTCTTCATTCTCATTTTCACACTCAATGAGCCGCTACTGTTTCAGTCTAAAAGGGATCAGTCAGTGAAGCTCAGTCATGAAAGCAGTTATAGAGTCTGATCAGATTCTTTAGAGCTCATTTTTATTTAACCAGGAGTCACAAATCTAGCTGCAAACGCTGCTCAAGATGTTCCCTCTCTTTTGAGGATAATTTGGGAATACAAAACCAGATTTCAGAAAAAAGATAGTTTTCCTGCTATCTATACTATGTATATTAATATATACATTAAAAATAAAATCTATAAATATCCAAATTCCTTCACATGTATAGACTTGTGTTTTACCTTCAAGTAGATATTTAATTATTAACATAAGAATTTCCTTAAAATTCAAAAAATAATAAATTATTAATAAATCTCTCTCTAAAACAGGAATCTAACTGAGGATGGAATTACCTAAGTTTGGTGATAAAATCTTTGAAATAGAGAACTAAACCCGATCCAGTAAAAAGGACAAGCCCATAACTCTGGTTTGAAGAGATACTTCTGAAGTATCCTCTGCAGTTAGACCCTAAAACTTTCTGTTTCACAGAAATCCTTTTGGTTGAACATCCCAATGTAAGGTGCACATTTGTGGCATTGAATAGCTGATTTTTGCACTGCCTCAGGAAGCTGGGCCTTGCATATTCCATGAAAAGACCCCTGAAACCAGACTGTGAGATCAAACAGCAAGTGCTCTTACCCAGTTTCTTTAGACGGTATAAATAAATATTTCCTCGAGAAGAGACAAGAAATTATCCTGACCTTTCCTTGGAGAATATCCTGATACAACATTCTTTTGTCCCCCTGTTTCTTCATTCACATACCCAAAAACATTTTTAATTGCTCCTTAAGTGGAACAGCTGTACCAGGAGGGGACCAAAAGCACCACACACTGTAGTGCTGGTGAGGGCAGGTGGCAGCAGGTGAGGCACAAAGTCTTCTGCATCTCTGCCAGATGAGTGATCTGTCTACCAGGATAATGGATAAATAAAAGGCAGATAGTGGAGATACTTGGGCAGAAATACAAAAAAATACCTTATTAGTGCTTAAATCATTGAGTGACGTACCACATGTGAGGAAGCAAAGGCTTTGAAAAAGCTGCAAAAAAAAGTAAAAATGTCCAAAGGACATCTTGGCTACTGTTACACAATGTAAATGTTAACCATGCATTTTCCATCTGCAAGGAGAGCTTGGCTGAGTGGCACATCCCCACAGACACAGAGTCTGGATTTTGAACAATTTATTGGTAGAACAAACAGCTTCTCAACCAGCCGAAGTCAGGCCTCAACAACTCTCAGACAATTTTTTATACATTCAAAGCAAATTAACAGAGATTTACATACTTGTTTTTAACTGTGGCCTCTCTTCATTGCCAAATGGATGTTCTAGTTCATTTCCTCTTTTGTTTCAGTCATAAATACAATTATAACACTGAGCAGAATCTATTACTGCTTGATGAAAGCAACAACTGCTGAGTGAGCTCAGCTCTACTGACTGCCTCCTTCTACCATCTAGTGGCACCTTCCCTGTACTACTTTTCTCTCTCCAAAGAGTTCAGTGAGAATGATAATAAATGTACACTCTTGAAAAGAAAAAATATACTTTTGGAATGAGCAGTGTGCCTTTTTTTATTTTCTCTGAGATGGAAAAATAGTTTTCACACAGGAACTATTTATGAGAGAATATGAGAGATTTTGTGGTGTAGAGTAGTAATTTCAGAGAAAAATTCTGCATCCTGTGGTCTTTAGGTTTGTTGATTGATTTCTTACTCTTTTTTTGGTGGGAGAGCTTTGTTTTTAAGTTGTAGGCTGCAGAATGACACTACTGAATATCCTAAGGAAATGCCTGTTTAGAAGCACACTTGCTTTGTTTTCTACCTGGATATTAAAAGATATCTTCAAATGTAAGGTTTTGTATAGAACACCTGTAGTTTCTTTTCTGATTATACAATTTTATTAAGAGCTTTCAGTGTTCCATTTTGCAATAGATGTTTCTGCTTCATTTACAGAAAAAGCTTAAATGTCAATGGACTAGCAATTTAGGGCCTGGGATGTTTTCAATCTAAATGCATGTTCTGATTATTTATATGACTGAACAGACATTAATCATCTCAAATGCCTTCTGCTCTTTGAACTGGGTTGTTTTCACAGAGTACAGGTATTGGTGAATTAGACTACATATGAAATCAAATTCTTTTCAAATTCCATTAAAAAGGCATATTTCTTCCTTTCCACTTTCAGCGAATTGACAAGGCAAATTGATTGAAGTCAGAACGTAGAATCTCAGAATTCAGGGTTTGTTGGTTTTCTTCCTTTTCTTTTAAGCATGTGTTACTCTGTCTCCTAATCATCTTGACAAGTTTTCCACCTATTTCCAGGGTGGAAAGATCCCCATCAGGTGGACTGCTCCCGAAGCCATCGCTTACCGCAAGTTCTCCTCAGCCAGCGACGCGTGGAGCTACGGAATCGTCATGTGGGAGGTGATGTCCTACGGAGAGAGGCCCTACTGGGAGATGTCCAACCAGGATGTGAGTACTGCCCAGGATTCATCTGCAACTTTTTCAAATGTGCTCCGAAAGTTATAGCCACTCCCTGCCCTGCTTTGCTGTCTCATACCCTTTCTAGGCTGGAATCTCAATCTAAAAATACAAAAACCACAATTCTCCTGGTGTAATTGAAAGCTTGTTCTAGAAAAAGAAATACGGGGAAGGGAAAATGGTAGGGTTTTTTTCTCTACCACAAGTTAAATGTTTGCAAATTCTCTTGTTTGATGGATCCCTGTGACAGCTCAAACTGGTACACTCAGTCTTCACACCAGCCATCAAGCTCTATGTCAAAATGTGGAATATCAGCCAAGCCACCTTAACCTCTCTCATATATGTGCCTAGAATATTCCTGCATTGGTTCTGAAGAATTGACAAGACTTTCCCAGATGGCTGTTTTTACATTGTTGCTAAGTTATTCAGCTCTTCAAGTCTGGTTGCTTGTTAAGGCTGGTCGGTCATTTGGGGATAAGGATCTGAGAGAGCTTTTAATTTAAAAAAATAACTTCACTGTTTCAGGAAGAAAAGGGGAAAAAAACCAACCAAACCATTAAAAAAAAAAAAAAAAAGACAACCACAAACCTCTCCCTTTAGAATATATTAAATAATCAGCAGCATGAAGATAGCAGTATTTAATTACTCCTACATCCGAAATAAAAGTGTCTGTTAATACAAAATGATGCTGTAGGCCCTAATGATGCCAACTGCTGGGGGCTTTCCCTGCAGTTCAGCAGTTCCCAGCACAAAGGACTCCTTTTCTGCTCCTACCCACAGGATTTCAGTGCCAGAATGTGAGCAGTGAGCACCTGTGACCTTCTACATAGGTTTAGTGACTTCAAGTGTCATTGGGAAATGTCAGGTTATTAGACATAATGTAAAGCTTATTTTACTGGATATTGGGACAGTTCTTTTAGTACAATTAAATTGTCCTGAATTCACATGAGCTTATTTTGCAGAAATAATAGGACTTTCAAAGGTCCATGGTACTGTACAGATGGCAGGGAGAACAACAGAGAGGGATGTGCACTAAACAGATTCATAAAAGACACAGGATGCAAGCAACAGTTAATAAGGTCTTGCATGGGTATAGTCAGAGGTTCTGCTACATCAAAATGTCTGCTAACATTACCATTAAAGCACTTACTGAGTTTGGCTCATAATAAAACTCTTCTCTAGATAGCAATGAACATATTTCTTGAATTGGGTGGGTTTTGGTAGATCACCAAAGTTTTCCAAGGATAGACTCTGCAGAGCCGGGTCTGGTTTGTGGGTTTGGGGTTTTTTTCCCATTCCGTCTTGCCAATTGCTTTTCTAATTTTACAGCTTTGGGAAATTAACTCACTTTTTTAGACTATGGCTAGGTAAGTGGTGAAGACAGCTGATGAGAGAAGTTTTAAACTGGTACCTGCCACCTAAACAAACCTAGTCTGGTGTTCAGAGTCTACAGCTGCTCACCTGTGCAAATCCAGTATCCTCTATTTGTATTCCCCAGCAAGGATTTGGAAGCTGAACTTAAGGAGACAGAGTTGCAAACTGCTTCTCATAAAATTAATACTGTACCCGGCATAATGCAGAGGCTTAAAAATGTTACTAAGTTTGAGAAATGCTCTTGTTTAAGTAAATAACCATTTTATTATTGTGGCAAGTCACTTCCAAACTGTGTTGGTGCTGATTAATGCACTTCTTAGATGTGTGGCAGGCACCAGAGGTGTCCATTAATTAGGGCTGCTGCACAGTCTGTCGTGTCTTATTGCTTAATTAATAAACATTAGCCAAGATATTGAACTTTCCAAGGAAACCAGTGTACTGATGAACAGATTGTGCTAGGAATCTGGCTTGCTAATGCTCATGTGAGGGAAGGAAGATTTATATTCCATGCATTTGGTTTGTAGAACAGCTGTGAGTGAAGTCTACTGGGACACCTGTTAGAGGCCACCGTATAAATTAATGCATGTTGCAGAGCTGCAGTATTCAAAAAGAAGGGGGAAAAAAATGAAAAGAATATTTAATGGGTTGTAATTGGTATGCAAGGAAACTACTGTAGCAAACAGAATAAAACTCCTTACACTCCTGAAAGTTTCTTGTAATACTGAAAAAAACCCAACTTTTCCTAATATAGTTCTTTCAACTCACAGATATCAAAACGCTTGGCAGGCGCCTGGGATTGGCTCTGTACCATGAGGCAGGAGCAGCTGCCTCTCCCTCCTGGTAGATTTTTCAGATGTCAGGAGGACATAGGGACAAGTCCCTCTGGACTCTCTTCTGTCTCAGTCTCATTAAAAAAGCTGTCAGTTAACTTTTGAAAGCAAGAATCTCTGTTGCTATTAATAATGAAACTATCAGGAAGATTACAGCTTCATTTTCAGATGGCATTTTTGCCAATTGACAATTATTTTGAAATTGAACATGTATAAATTTTGTGTAGAAGTCCATAAAATACTGTTCAGGCAATCATAACCAATATTTAATATTAACTCTGTTAATATTCAAACTTCACAGCTATGTCTAACATCAAACAAGCTGTTGCAGTGTCCTTCCTGTAGATGCAGATTTCAGCCTTAAGCTGATAAGGGAAAAAGGCATTTGAGAGGACTTAACATGTAAAATCTTAACATGTTTTATAATAGGCAATTTTATATCACTAAGAAGAACTTAATACTTCTTCCCTTTTAGGTACATGAATATCTGATTTCTCTGAACAGAGAGAGATGTGTGCTATGCACATGGCAGAGCAATTGCTAAAATAAGTATATAAATAAGGAACTAAAATGCTCTAATTCTTCCTTTGAGACTTGATTCCCATTGCAGTATTAGACACTTATCACATCTTTACTCTTGCTTCTTAGACTCTAAAAATAATACTTGCCTCACAAGGGATACTAATGAGGCAATATTTCCAGCTTATTTTTATAATGTGCTGGTATTAATGAGAAATTATAATTATCCCAGTACCAGCTGGCATTTTTCTTCATACTGAAATGTTCCTTTTGAACAGGAGAGGAAACAAAATGCACTGTGACTTCATTTTCAGAGATACGTTAAAATAAAGTGTGGCAGAGAAAATACGTCTGGAAAATTATGGTTGCTTTTAGGTTTTTCCTGAATAAATTAAGTCAGCAAAACCTCATCAGCCCTCTATTGTTGTGTTGAGAAAATGCTATATGTCTCTGAAAAGAAGAACAGCTTTCCTGATGCCTTAAAAACAAAATACATTTCATAAATTCCACATTTGCAACAGGCACAGCTAAATGTAAAAATTTGGTATCTGCATTTCTGGGCTGCTAAGGCAGCCTCTTCAGTGGCCAGTACCAACTCAGCTCTGCACCTCTCTGTCAGGACTGTTTTCTGACAAACTGCTCGAGATACATTAATAATAAATGTAAAAGTAAGCATAAATAAAATTCCATGCACATGGTTGAGTTCGCCCATCCTGAGTCTGTGGGGGCATTTTTGTCACAGGGAGGCAAGGTTCTGAAGGAAATACTTCCCTGGCAGTGTGATGGTGGCATTTTTTTCCTGTAGCAGCAGCATGTACATTACAGGACCAAGTCACTTGTGTTTATAAAATATAGGCAGCTGTGAGCAGCTACAAAACCCTCATTCCATTTCCTGCCATGCCATCAAGGGGAGCTCAGGTCCTAACACAGCTTCATTACTCTTATTTTATTTGCATAATGCCTGCAGCATAGGCATTAGGCACTGCTGAGCAGAGCCAGCATTAATTCAGAATTCAAATAGAGAACAGGGATATAGTCCATGATAATAAGATTGAATATATTGAATCCAGAGCTGGTGCTGTAAAACACTGATTTGCTGTAAACAGTTTAATGTAACCCCTTCCAGCTGCATGAATATATCTGCAGCATGTACATACATCTGTGTGCAAATGATTAATGTCTCCTTGCAGCACAGTGGGTACCAATGCAGCAGGTATGCACTGTGTGGTTATAAATATTGTGTGCAATCATTTGTACATTAGAAAACATTTAGCATTTGGCTGGATTTTTATGTGGGAGGGTTATGCATGTGTGGTAAGGCTGGTCTTTTTCCTAGCTTGGTTTTTGATCAGTCACTGACTAGTTTTGCACTCCTTTTTACACAAAAAACCCCCAAACAATCCTGACTGTGTAATTTGTAACAGCATCCCCACTGCTATCACCACTCATTGCAGAACCTCCTGACCTTTCCTCGCGTTTTTTTAATCTTACATAGGAACAATCCTTGTAAGCTGTTACTAATCCATGAAGTTTTCCAGGACCTTTCCTACTTCTGCTAACTCCTACCAAGCCAGGCTGCTACTCTTCTCTTCAAACAATGCTTTTACTGAAAAAAATCTTTCCTTCAACTCTCATCAACTGTAATTTTTCATACCTGTGGCAGCAGACCTGTTTCTTTCTAAATTCTTACCAAACACATTTTCTTTATCTGCTGAATCTGAAGGTCTCACTCACTTTAGGGTAATACCATAATGCTATTAACTTTTGTTTAGTCATAAACATCTCCGACATCCAGGTTTCTGAGGGAGACTGTGCAAAATAACATTGCTGTAACTTGGTGTGGGGGATATTGCCAGAATTAATCATACTCTAGGGATCAGCAGAAACATGTGAATACCAAGTAAATTTGTCAGGTGCCACAATGTGTATTTGTAATGTTTGACTGTATTGGGATATTGCTACACACAAACACTGTGTCAGAATGCAAATATTAGGGCTTGGTGGGATGCAGTGGCCACACCAGGTGAGTTTGTGGCCCCCTGAAGTGGTGAAAACGACAGTGGTATTGGTGAGTTCTTTATTCCCCTCCTGCTTTCTTAGCTGTTTGAAGAGGGTGACCAGTGACCCTAGAAAAGTTCCTACTGTGTTTCATATGCCTACAAAATATTTCCCGTCTCCTCTGGTCACATCCCTGCCACTCCTGATTCCCCGAGTGAAGCCCCAGCAGTGCATAAAGTGAGGGTGGCTGTGCCACTGATAGTTTATCATCTTTGGTTCCTAATTGTCAATGTCACACCGTCCTTTCAGCATTTAATGCCTGGTAATCGTGCACGTTGCATTTCTGTAGGTTATACTGTCCATTGAAGAGGGCTACAGGCTTCCAGCTCCCATGGGCTGCCCAGCTTCTCTTCACCAACTCATGCTTCACTGCTGGCAGAAGGAGAGGAACCACCGTCCCAAATTCAGTGACATTGTCAGCTTCCTGGACAAGCTGATCCGCAACCCCAGCACCCTTCATACCCTAGTGGAGGATGTACTGGTGTAAGACTCTTTTTGGTACATTTCCTTTTCTCATAACACATAGTGGCTATCATTATGTGGGTTAGGACATTAAGTAGGGGTGGGAGAACCACACAGTTCTGAGTTCATTGAGTCATGCAGGTTCAAATAATTTTAAGACCCTTTTAAGGTTTGCCTTATTGTTAATACACTGTTGTACAAGGAGGTTTTTTTCTCAAGCCATGCAGATTATATTAGGCTTTTTTCTTACTGTTTTTGTCTGAGTTCCATTTGTGCACTATCTATCCTTAATCTTTGTGAATCTCTTTGTTCTTTCTTTTTGTGTGTGTGTTTTGCCTATGTGCTTGTTTTCTCTTTGTAATTTTTTTCTCCCTTCAACAGCCTGTCTCTCGATCTGACAATGCTCAAGCAATTTCTGAACTGCCTTGGAGTAATATCCTACAGAAAGTAGCTGTGTCTTATCTTGCTAAATCTTTATTTGTCTGCAGCAGAATGGCAGCAGTGACCAAATAAGAGATTATGCTGTTACCATCCCACAACAAAGGCTCAATAGTGTTGCCCAGGGTTTTGGGGTTTTTTTCATTAATAATATTTCAGAAATTAATGCAGCCACAGGATAAGCAAGGCTTTGACTTGGACTGAAGAATTTGTCAGTATTTGTCGGCTTATTGATCCAAGCTGTCTCTGTATATCAGCTGAATTCAACGAAGGTCCAGGTGGCCTCACTCTCTTCAGTCACCTTAAGATAAAAGAGCTTTCACAAGACCCCCATGGGCTTTTAAGGGGTTCTCAAGCTTGCTGAGTGGGGCTTGCTGAGAACCTTTAAATGTTTTTGAGAAGGGCTGAGCAGCAAGGCAAAATTGGGGCTGGTACCTTGCTGTGGGAAAGGCTGAATAGAGAAGTTGGTAGGAAAACTTGGAGTGAGGACTACAGCCATCTCATCAACACAGACCAGGAAGGCTTGGGGGATTAAACATTCATCCCCTACCATTAGCATCCTCTATGTGTATATGCATATAAATATATATATATATGACTTGCTATTTGTACCTGGATCACTGAATTTAGCATCAGAGTAATGTATTTTTATCTCTTTTTATTTTAAATCATAACTTAGAGTCTAAAAATACTTGTCTTTTGTTGAACTATGATTGACTTCACCTGCATGGGAAAGGTTTTTCCATTCATTTGAGAATGCTTGATGCAGTTCTTGGGTAACTTCTTCCATAGAATCATAGAGTAATTCAGATGGGAAGGGACCGTGGTAGGTCTTTAATTACAGTTTGTACTTAATAGTGTTCTCCTGTCCTTCAGCTTCTCCCTCTATCATTTTGATAATATGAATGAAAATCACTGTATTTACTGTATTTGAATATGTGTGGGTGAAACTTGGTACATTAAGACATGAGGTTGTGTTGCCTCCTACATTACACATTAAGTCATGTTCCATCAGTAATTGTTGGCTGGCTTTTGCTGTCTGAATTTTCATTTTCAAGAAATTGTGTCTTTCTCCTAAAGACTATCATAAAGCTCTTACAAACAGCAGTGTACATTTTCTGCATTTTGTTAGTACAATTTCTCTTCACAAAGTGCATAAAGCCAGTGGAAGTTGTGAGCCCTCCCAAGTGTGGCACACAACATGAGACTGGCAATCAATGACCCAAAACTGCAATCTTCTTCTTTTTTTTTTCCCCATGTTTCAGTTGTGATAATATTAGGGGAAAGAACTCAAAAAGCAATGTGACTAAATTAGCTCCTTCAATTTTATTTGCTACTCTGTGTAATTCTATGTAAAAGCAAAGATACCATATTTTATTCTTTTTGCTTCTTTTAGGATAGTTTTAGCTTTTGAGTACTATAATCAAAGTGTTCCTGCAGCATAATGGTATCACAGTGAGGAGCCATCTGGGGTGGGGTGGTTGTAGGCAAATGTAAAAGTCATGTCATGGTGGTTTAATTTTTTTAATTATATCTTATGCTAAGTTTTCTTTGTTGTCTACATTGACTACTGTATCATCAGATTATTATAATCATGAGCATGTTGATCTGCAAGGAAACATTCTGTGGAACAAAAATAAGACCACTGGGAGAGGCCTTTTTCTCAGTGTGTTACTGAGCTGCAGTTCTTTAATAAAATGTATTGTTTAAGTAGTGCAGCTTGGCAGACTGATTTGATTTATAAGTTTTAGACAACAGGTTAAAGAGATCCTCAGTTAAGGTCTGACCTTCACAGCTCAGACTCCTCTCTCATTCCTTCTGCCTTTTAGTAAAAGCTATGTCTACCAGGGTAAATTGGTGTCATATTTTGTATTGCTTGGTAACCTTTGGGTTTCTTTTGTTTTGTTTTGTTGTTTTGTTTTGTTTACAGAATGCCAGATTCACCTGGTGAAGTTCCAGAATATCCTTTGTTTGTTTCAGTCAGTGACTGGCTGGATTCCATAAAAATGGGTCAGTATAAAAATAACTTCATGGCAGCAGGTTTCACAACTTTGGATATGGTTTCAAGAATGAATATTGAGTAAGTATATAATCTATTATCCCTACAGTGACTGATTAATCTGAATTTGGATGCTTCAGACACACAAATATTGTGGAGTATGGAACAGTGTTTTCATTTCCGTTCCTCCTTCAGCTAACAAAAGACAAATAGAGTTATTTACCAAAACAACATGAGAGATATGTATGATGGAGAGACCCAGAATTGACAGATCTGCTCCATCAATCTGTGACCACACCAAACACAACCAAGGGCCAGGCACTGAGTGTGTTTCTTGGGGAATCAGTTTTGATCTAGACCACTGAAATCAGGGGCAAAAATATTTCCTTACTTCGATATGAGTATCATCAAGTGGTTATCACTCCTCATGAGGCAGTTTTTCCAACTATCTCTGGCACCACCCAATTGGGTTTTTTTTAATGCAAACCCTGCACTCAATATACTGTGTTTGGGCAAACTATGGATTCATATGGTAGCATGAGGATGGGATCTGTTTTTCTCTTTATTCCTTTCCCATGAATTCCCAGTCTTTTATTTGACCCTGGGACTTCTAGTATTAATAATGGTAGCTGTCAGTTAAGGTTGAGGAATTTTACATGTAAAGTTAGGACTGATCTTCTCCCACGTGCATCACTTCATATTTACCTACACTGAACTCCATCTACTGCATTATGGCATAGCCACTTATTCTTGTGAGATCCTTCCAAAACTCTGCACAGCTGCCCCTTTCCCTTCCTACCCTGAACAATTCAGCCTCACCAGCTGAGTTTTTCACCTCTTGCCCACCTGTTTTCCCAGACCATTTACTGGTTTGTTGAACAATAATGTTGAACATTATCCCAGCAGAGGTCCCTGCAGATTTATATCAATAAAACCTGACAATTTACTGCTAACCTCCCATCTTTAAACCAGTTATTTAGTCATGCAAAGACCACATTATGCTACATATTATCTTATACCCTGTATTACACAGAAGTTGCTCCTCATTTTCATTATAAAGATTTTTGTGAGGAATCTTCTCTAAAGCTTTTGGAAATCCAAATGAGGTGTATCAAATGGATCATCTCCATCCATTGGAAACAGGTAATTTTATAAAACAGAACTTTTATTTTCAAAAGTCATGGTGACTCAAGTAGCTCATTTATCCAAGCATCCAGTAATTTTGTACTTTCCTGTAGTTTCTCTGATGCTCTGTAATGATCACAGACTCATGGGTCTGTAGTTCCCCAGCTCTTCCCTGGAAGCATTTTGTCTGGCACCATGCTCCATACTTCAGGCACTAAGATTTTTTTTAATATGTGAAGCACAGCTGGTAACTCCCTCTCTCACAACCCTGATAGTAAGTCCCTTATTTCATCTTCACTTTCTTTTGGAACTTTTACCTAGGTATAATCTTGTCTGGACATGGGTTGTTGCTTGTTTTTCAGTTTTTCCTATAATCTCTCCTGCTGTCACTTCAGACAGATACTCTGGCAAGTTCCCCAGAAAGGATCTGGCGTGGGAGTCATTTCAGTTTCTTCCACAGTGAATGTCAACTCAAATGGTTAAGACTTCCAACAATGGCCACTCTCTCAGTGCTCTTTTAAGCCCAAATCATCATTAGACTCTACACATTTTATGGCAGGTTGCTTGTACCCAGTGAGTTCGCAAAAAGATTTATTATAAATTTTATTTTTTCTATTTTATTTGTTGTGAGGGGCTTCTGTTAGTTCCTCAAGTTCCAAGTGCTTTTACAGTTAATCTAAGGTTATCATCCTTTCTGTTTTCTTTAGACACCATTTCAACTGTCTGAAAGATTCCCTTTTTCTTCAAATAATTAGCATTTCCCAAGACCTGCTGGCTTCTTTCTGTGCTTTATCAGGCCTTCCTTGATAAATGCCAAGCATCGGTCTTGCATTTCCAAGACCACTCTCTGCTGTAAAGCTTTATTTATTCTTTACACTGAGTCCTTTTAGTTTCTCAAATGGTCAGTATTTTTGCTCACCTCAAGTGTTGTGTATCGTGCCCCATGAGAATGTTAAGCCTAAGCACATAAGAGTTGCAAGCTCTCCAGTGGTTCCTCAGCTGGAGGATACAGAGGCAGATATCTGGAACTGCACATCTGAAACTCATGAAGGCCGTGCCTTACCCCATGAGCTCCTTTACTGGTTGTATCATACAGTTTTTGAGGATAAACAGGCAATATCTGTGTATGTCCCGTGTGGGATTTGCATAAATGACAAATCTGGCATATCTGAAGTTTCCTGTCCTCAGTGCCTCTGTGATCTTTCTCAGATCTTGCAACTGGGGATGTTTATAGGAAAGCAAATTCGGTGGATTGTGCTGAACTCTGGTGGCTCTTTCATTCCTGCCAAGGAGTCAAGCCATGCAAGCAACAAAAGCTACCTGCTTTGGGGTGCAGGGCTAGAGGAGATGAAGGGAAACCGGGAGGGAAATCAGGGTCAGTCTGAAAGATTCACTGCTAATTTGATCTTTAAACCATCTCTCACTACCTCACAATCCTTCTCTAAACCATCAGAAGCACAACCTCTGTCATTTCTGCCTCAGAACTGCAATACTGAATGTATAAGCCTCAATCCTTTTCAAGTATGAGTGGGAAACAGTTGCTGCAATCACATTACTAAAAATGGGCTATTAGAACTCACCTCTCTGATTAGTCCGTGAGATTTGGAAAGGTTAATTGACAAAAGCCCCAGTGCTCTAAATACATTTTTTATTATATTATTTTTCTTAAACGACTGGTTTTTAAAAATTTGAAATTGACAGATGCACAACTGAACGTTTGCAGTTTTCTTATATGCCGTGGCCAGGAGGGTACACTGTCCTGGAGAAGAAGTCATCATATAATTATATTCTTTTGTGCACCAGAGGCTTTATAATATTTGCACCTAAGATGAAACTTTTTATCTTGCAGTGACATTAGAAGAATTGGAGTTGCACTCATTGGACACCAGAGACGAATAGTCAGCAGTTTACAGACTTTGCGGTTACACATGATGCACATACAGGAGAAAGGATTTCATGTATGAAAGTAATAGAAGCAACTGTGTTTTGTGCCTCAGCATTTCTAAAATGGAAAAATATTCTCATTCTTCCCTCCTGCTCTTCCCAACTTCAAGAACTGCAGTCTCCAGTTCAGACTATACAAGTATTTATATGTTAATGCTTCCAAACCGGAATTTTTAATCACACTGCACAGCTCCTCCACCAGTTCTCTGCCGAGAAAATCCTGGCCTACTGCAAGACTCTTGCTACACATTGATGAATAACTCAGCATGGATGTGTAACTTTGTAAAACAGTATTTGGGAAACTTTCATGGACTTACTTGAAAGTAGTAATCTATTTGGCCTGCTGTGGCTTCTTTATCGATGTATTTAGAATTTGCTGGTAGATCAAAAAGTATTTGACTTCTTTCATGTTCTGTGACCATGTAACTTCCAACACCAAATGTGCAATCAAAAAGAAGTTTAACATAAATATTTATTTTATCTCTTAATTAAATCCAAATGTATGTGTCCTATCATTATATTACTTTGCAATAGTTTGAATGCTGGTAAGCTGGTGCCTCAAAACATCAGTATTGTTTGCAGAAATGACTGATGATTTTATGTAGCGAGTCTTCATTGTGTGAATAATTGGAAGCATAAGTGAGAGTAATCTGTTTGAAATCTTAAGGAAGGTTCTTGATTTTCAATTACTTTAGCACTCGACACTTTTTATGCTTTAAATTTTAGATTAGGTTGGAAGACTTGTTTATCCTTGGGATTCCTCACCACCCTACAACCTTTTCTTTTTTTTTTTAATGTAATACTCAGCATTTGCTTCTACGACTGGAAAATTGTTTGTAGCATTCCCATGACCACATGTAAAACACGGTTGTCAGCTCTTTTGTGGCACAGAGATTTCAGAAAAGCTTTCTGTTTCAAACATGCAGGTCTCTGCTGTTGGATAGGGAGTCAGCAGCAGCAGCAGCAGAGCTCAGAGGTGGGGTGATGGGATCATTCCTGTGGGAGCAGGCTGACCATGTCTCCTCCAGCCGAGCGCAGCCGTACAGCCCCACTGCTGCTGGAAGTTACAAGCTGCAGGATGCAGTGACCTTACACAAAGGCAGAAAAGGAGATGCAGGACATCAGTGTGGTAATATGTTGCCTTGAGTCTACTTCTAACTGCTTTTAGAAGTTAAAAAGCAAACTGCTGAAATGGAGCTCTGGACATTCCAGGCCAGATCTTCATTTAGTACAGATCTCTAAAGGACATCCGAGGTATTACCTTTAGAACCCTTCAATAGCCATATTTACATGCAAGAAAATGTCAGCAAAGGCCTAACAGAATATTTGTACCTCTCTAAGACTTGCAGCTTCCATGTTTTATTCAGATGTGCTGGGCTACATTTGCAAACCTTTGCATGGGATATGCACTCCTGGGCACAGGGGCAGGGCGGCACGGCCGCGTGCTGCGGGAGCCCCACGCAGATCTGCAATGCATGTCACACGTAACCCTGTGCAGGCACTTTCCTCATTCCTGTGTCCTTTGGAGGGTGTTTTTGAGTTCCTGGCAGTCCAACACGCTCAAGCATTACAGCTCTTCTGTTAAAACAAACGTGCATTTGGGTAATTAGTATAATCTATGTGTATATCAAAAGGAACTAACTGCTTTGTGTAATCATAATGGTATTTACTGCTTCATTTACAGTTTGTAAATCACAGGGTAATTCCTAAGTCTTGGAAAAGGCTGCCATTTTATATCAGTGACAAAGAATGAAAATCAGAAAGCAACTCAGAAAAGATTATGCTTCCAACCAGATCACTGAGTAAGACACATAGACCTTGTCAGTTTATGTTGGAATAACTGCATTGATTTAGGTGAGAAAACAGTAACGCACTAAGTAAATCTTTCATCAAAAAAAAAGAGCAAATGTAACTGAGGAGAAAGTTTTCTAAAGATCAGGAGTCACTGGTGTTCTACAATGCCAATTTGATGAGCTTGTTTAAAGAAGGGCAGCTTCGGTCCTATTGTAGCTCCAAAGGTAATTCTGTCAGCAGGAGTATTCCCACTGAACTCATCAGTCCAGCACAAGGACATGAGTTTTGCAGGATCACAGCCCTTCAATGGGGAAAAAAACATTTGTTCTTTTCTGTGACTGTCACTTGAGAAATTCTGCCTGAATTCTACATCTGAATAATTTTTTTGGTAGAGGTGCTCTTACAGAAAGAAAACCATACTTGCCCGAAGCCTTTCTAAAAATACTAACACACCACAGAGTAATTTAAAAGTGGATTTTGCTTCATCATTTTATTATCCACCTTGCCTATCGTTCCTTCCATGGCCAACAACAGGACATTTGTGCAATGAGCCTTTCTCACAATTAAATCCATTACTGAGGGGGTATGAGTCTGTTATTTGTTAATGGGGTTTCAAAACCATTCATAGCTGACCCAAACCATGTATATGCACTTTTAGATCATCTTTTGCCAGTTTTTTTTGTTCCTGGTAGTGAGAACACAGAATTGACATTGTTACATGCACACAACCTGGATATATGTCATGAAAATTAATTTCTAAATTTATCACACTACTGAAAATATTTTTTCAATAGAAAAAAATATAACTGAAGTAAAACATTTATTAATCAGATATATTTTTTATATAAACAAGAGTTTGGGTGACCAGAAAGGAAAGAACAAGGGATTCTTTGAGTGAGCACGTTTGTTAATAACATTGTAAATCCAGGATTTTGTGGGTTTATACAGCTTGTTTTTCTGTTGTTGTTGTGGTGCAGTAGGACACTTTTCTAATAGTTGATGAAATTCACATTTTCCCCATTTTTGGAAATATTTTATTTGCTCTTGTGCTGATTCCTTGTCTAGTCTTGCTTTAGTTTGGGATTTTTTCATATTTTTTTAATTTAAAAACAAAACAAAAAAACAACCCCTAACAGGTGCTATTTTTCAAACGTGAGCTTAATTCTGTACAGGCCACAAAGGTATATGTGAAATTAGAGTAACTTTGTTACAGGAAATTCTTTCTTCAGGAGAAAATTAGCTCTAATTAGCCTGCATATTGCAGTGTGCAGCTGGAGTTTAAATTTGACAAATTTAAGAAAATTTAATTGGCTGTTTTTGAGAATCTGGCCCCCATTACAGAGTGCTTTATGACTAAAAGTATTCATTGAAAGTTCACAAAATAAAGTATGTGCGATGTGCAAGCAACAACAACAAAAAAAAGTGTTGTTATGTGGAGCTCATAAATAAATAATTCTCACCTGTTTCTCTGCATTCAGTGATAGCTCATCCATTCAGGCATCTGTGCTTGATCAGGTGAATCTCATGCCTTAATTGTATCCAGCAGTTTGGCTGAACCTGTGAAACAGAAAGGGTCTTGTTCATGATGTTCATGGTGTTAAAACTGAACAAGGCACAGCAGCAGGTTTAATAGAATCTACTCATGAGGTGTTTGCACACTGGAATTACTGAGAAACAATGAGATGCTATGAAGTGAAAGGAAGGGAATCGAGCCACGTCATTTAATTTTTTCTAGAACAAAATTTACCCTTTCTGTTTCCCATGAACTTAAATCCAGTGTCTGTCCAATGAAAGCTTAGAAACATGCCATGCTTCAGGACATCAGACAGCATAAAGCAATCCTTAACTTTCAAACAGTGCACTCAACAATGAATTCAAATAAATTGTTCTGTCCAAACATTCTGTGTTCAATACTGTATGAGGTATTACTTGGATTATTCTGACACAGAGCTCGTAGACTGCAGTACTTTGATTTTTACATCACTTAAGACTGACTATTTATTTGCCATTTTTTATATGATAAGCCTAACACAGAGCCTCATTAATTTCTTTTTCAATGCAGATTCCTACAGGATCCAAAGATGGTTCATAAGTAACAAACAGACCTCCTTTATCCAGAATCAGCTGAGATATACCATGAGGAATAGCTGGGACTGTGGAGGTGCCTAGTGAGACTGAATTAGCCACAGCAATTTCCATGTCAGAATGACCCCTTGGGACCACATCAGCCACCAAGGTAAAGCAGCACAGAACATTCTTGACCTTGTATTGAAGAGCAGCTCCTCATTTCCAGCTGGCCTGTTGTAAACTGCAGCATTTATTGAACTGTTTTACCTCAGCTGATGGAATGGTTCTATGGGACACATTCTGGCAGCTCAGAATTCTGTTACAAACACAAGGGTACCTGTAACTATCCTGTCATGAGCTCACTCACTCTGTCTTGGAATATTCCTTCAGAGAGTGGAAAGCAGGACTTGCCTCTAGTCCAGTCCAATATTTCTTTAGTTAAAATCATAATAAAAAGTCTGTCTTCCATTGCATGTTCCAGGAAAAGTACTAAAACTAGAAACACTTGTGGTATTTGCACATGGTTGAAGAATTCTGTATTCTGTTAAACAGTTTTCTTCCAGAATACCCTTGTTCACCAATTGTAATGAATCTTTCCTGAATAAATGGCAAAGATAATTTCTTTTTTATAATAGTACTATAATTATTTTTGAGAGCGAGAGAAAGATGTGTTGGGCTGGGCTAACTCTTAGTAGGAACAATGATCTTGAAATCTCCTGGGGAAATAAATGAATCAGCTCTGAAAAAAAAAAAACAACCCTCCCTAAAACCTTCAATAAGACAAAAAGGAAAGAACTGTTGATACTGTGCCGAGGAGTTCTAACAAAAAAACAAGAGTTGCATAAGACAGTGCCAGGTGCTTACAGCTGACAAAATTCTCTACCATCACATCACACATTTAATAGTGCACACTGCTCATCCATGAGTGTTGTATATAATTCCTCAGATTATGGACCAGGATATGGTGAACATGTTGTGGTTATAAAATATTTGTCTATATGTACATAAATAATTGTAAATAGAATATATATCATACTATCAGATTTTTCAAACCTACAGAATTATTTACCTATTACCAACAACACTAAATGGGGTTTATTTGCTCCATTGGCTTTTAAAATTTTTAGTGGCATGCACTGTGTGAGTATTGTACTTCCCAAAATTCCTTGTCTTGTTAGCTGGAAATGGGCAGCCTCTCTTTTCTCCCACTGGTGGAAAAAAAACCATTTTCAAACTAGCCCAGAGAAAGCTGCCTCCTCACCCTTCTGCTGCCACCTCACCCAACCCCCTCCTGCTGATTCTCCTCCATTCAGCTAATTACTGTTGAAATTAGTGTTCCCAAAGGGGAAGCAAGGTGCCCATGAGCCAGCAGAACTAGGCAGATGGAGTCCATGCTATAAAGAGTTTTCAGGTCCTCTGCTGAAATCACCAAAGATGTTTACAGAATATATAAATTATTTTCTTTGAAATGGCCATTTATAGACACCTAGGAGTTTAAATGAGGGAAATTTTCATGGAAATATGAGTAAGGATATGCCAACAGATAGTTAAAAAAAATATGCTGATTTTTAGAAGGGAAAACCAGCAACAATGGTAGATGGAAAACCTAAGGATAAAAAAATGGATTAAAGTATATCTCCATATTTTATATGTGAAATAATGTCACACCAGTTCAGTGAAATCTATGTGTGTATACTTTTGTAAATATCCTGCATGAGTATATCTTACTTTCCTTTCCTGCAAGAGATGTCCCAAGTACCTATCTCTTTCAGAAATGTTTAGCATATTATCTGATATTTTCATACCTGAATAATTAAACTGGAACAAAAAATGCAAGTTCTGACAGTGAAGATATGGGGGGAACAATAGAATTTAAAAGATCATTCTCAAAGTAATTTAAAGTTTTCACATCTGTTCTACTTTGGTCCTGTCCAAAATTTTTACCTGTATCTGAGAACTTGTTCTGCACACATTTCAGTGCCACCTCAGAAACTCCTGAATCTGTAAACAATTCTGAGTTTGTGCAGCTTAATTCATATAAAAGGCTGATTTGAAATAAGACTTTATACAAGACTAGAGTTAGGCATAATCAAAACTCAAAATCCCTATAAAATATTTGTAAGATAGCATGAGATAACATATTTTGCCTTATTATACTAACACCTCTTCATTTCTGACAATTCAGTGAAGAACTGGTCAGCAGCAGCATGTATGTTGAGTAGTAGGTAAGTCAAAACCTGAGACTGAAAACTCACAAATCAAAGAGAAATCCAGGTCTTTGGATTCTGAAGTATGGGATGTCAAGGGACTCAGGGGGAAGTAACCTTGAATCTAGAATCTGAAAAATCAGGTTTGGGAGAAATCTGCTTTGGAATCCAAATATTCATTTCTGTTTGTGGATGATGAAAAAGTGCCCAATGAAACAGCCTAGGGACAATTTTCATAGTATCACCACATAATGCTCTGAGTGATAAGAAGAAAAAAAAAATCTATTTTTTGATCTTTCAGAATCCAGCCCAGGACAAAAAAAACCAGGCACAGTTGTCATAATTTATATTGGAAAGTCCAGACAGAATTCTGAATGACTAATTGTTCTTACAGCTGCATATTGACTTTCTTGAGAGAAACCTAAATAAACAGTAAAAAGTAGAAGTCTCCAGTTAATATTGGCTTAGAAACCGAAATTTCAGTTTTCTCTCATTCAGACTAGTCTTTAACTGAAAATTGTTAAGAGGAAAAAGGAAAAGCATAATAGGATTTTTTTTTTTCTTTAAAAAGCTCTGTGGTCTGAGCTGTATAACTTACCATCACAGTCTCTTTGTGTACAATAGGATTAGCTGGAAGAGACAAAGTGCAGCCAGTGTTCCAAATCTGTAGATTATTTTAGTCACTAATTGTCAATTTGGGAAGTTCCATTTTTTGTCTTGGGCAAGTTCTGCTCTAAAATACCCGGTATTTCCCAATCCTGCTGAATGATTTTAATGAGCATCTTGATTAATTCCTGGGAGAGTGATGTGACTGTGAGGAATTAAAAGTTACAGTGTCAACATGCTGTGATCAAAATTCATAAGAGTTTGTTACTGACTTCCATGGCAGTGGGATGAGGCCCAATGTCCATACATTCTGTGGGTAGGCACCAGCTCTGCAAACAGACTCTCCTTTCCTGCACCCCACTACTGCCATGGGTAATTTGTTGTGAGAGAACCAGCACTAACTGGGACACGAGCTGTCTTGCCATTCAAATGGATTGCTAAGTTTCTGCTGGTTTTAATTGCTGTGTTGAAGTATTTCAGGTTGAGGTGTAGGTTGGTCCCTCAGGGCATGATCCAAAGTCAGTTGTATCCATAAGAAGAGGACAAGTGAGTGAAACAAGTTTTGAATCAAAGGTTTCTACAGATTTCCTGGAACACATGGCCTTGTTTAATGGGGAGAAGAGAGTGCACTGAGCCTAAAAGCCAAGGCTGCTGCCTCAGGGATGTGATCAAGTTGGCTGTGGTTACCTTCAACACGGAAAAGGTAAAATACAAAAATTGGGGACTGTTTGACTATTTTCCTCTGGAATGGGAGGTCACCTCTGACATTGGAATTAGTAACATAAATGACCTACACATCTTATAGGGGATCTAGCAGAAATGGTCTGAGTTGATAGGGTTTTTTCCCCCAGATAATTTCCCAAACTTCTGGATTTAAATTCATGATGAAACCACCAGCCTCAGAGAACAAACAGAATCCCCCAAACAAATAGGACTTTTCTCTCTTTCTTCTTTTCTAAACATAAATCAGGATGCAATGTGATCTCCCTTTCATAATACAAGTCTGGCTGATGATTTGCCTCTTTGAACAAGCTGCTTCATACTCCTGGTGAACTGCAGTGAGTGTTTTCAGATTTGCCAGTTAATGGATGGCACAATAGCAAATAAAAATAAGAAATGCCCCCTTAGTGGTTCCATTTATTGGATTCTTTCCAATCATTCCCTATCTAAAGAAAACCATCCTATTCCAAGATTCCTAATAAGAAAAACTGTAAGAATTTTACAACTTAATGACCATGATTCCCTATCTGCCTCTCCCCAAGAAACAGCTTTGAATTGGCAGTGTAGCATTTTTACTACCATTTCTTCTGCAGCAATTTCTTCTCCCAACTTTTCTAAGTAAGGTTAAGAGGTCTATTTCACACTAAAAGTGGGAAAAGCTGTTTCTCCATTAACTCTTGTGACGGGATTCAGTGTTTGTTGCTCTTACCTAGATCCTTCCATCTGCTTCTGTTGAGGCCAATATCAGCATTCTCTGGTGGTATCAGTTACATCACACACAGCAGTGCCGTGACTGAAAACCCAGAGACATTAAAAGGGCTCATTCTTCTCTGGTGTGGTATAAATCCTACTGACTTCGGGAACTTCTCTGCACTTCTCAGGATTGCGCCTGCAGTTTAGCAAGAAAAAAAAAAAAAATCTTTAAAAGATCATGTGAAACCCTGTTTACTGAAAGGCAATATTTTATTTTCTAGCAAAGCAACATTCATTGATCCAGTTGAAATTAACAGTTTTAATTTTGTCATCACTTTTTTTATAAAACAAATCACTTGGACTTTCAGAAAAAAAAATACAAAAAGAATATTTTACTACCTTCCAAACATTAGCTTTGATTTACTTTTGGAAGATAACATGGTTGGTATGTTTTCTCAGGATAGCCTCTATCTATTTCTGTGTGTTGGTTTTAAATGTATCTGAATTAAAAGGGGTTTTAATCTCTGTCTCTTCTGTGAAATTAGATTGTACAAAACTAAATATGACTGCTCTTCATAGTTTGCTGTTCTAGCATAGCCATAAAATGTATCAATGTATGTGTATATATGAATAAATATTTGATGACAGACACTTTAGATTATATATTTAAGCAGCCATGTCAAAACTTCAGAGGTAGATGGCTTCAAAAGCAATGGTATAATCATAATAGTCGCAAATTATTTTACAAAATCAAACCACGGCCTCAGCACAGATCTCATATCCTTACCAGTAGTCTGAAACCCACCTTTTCTTTCAAGACCCCTGCTAAGGTTTGTTTTGCCATTGCTTCTTTAACCAAGACATATTTGAATAATGACAACTACCTGTGGCTCAGTCTTCAGCACTCATCTCCCAGCAGATGCTGCAGTACCAGAGGCTCTGCCTTCCACCTCCATCGGTCTGAGCTCGTGTGCACTGGAGCTGCTCCTTCTGGGAGACTGAACATTGCACAGCCCGTGCCAGTGCTTCCCCCTGGGACTGCCTCACTCCTCAGAATTGGTTTTCTTCACCTAATCTATCTTCCATGCACGTCCCACTGCATTTTCTTTCTGCCTGTTTATGTACTGTAGGAATATCCATGGAATAAAAAGCTTACCCTACTGATTTGCAGTCCCAAGGGGAATTAACATTAGGCATGAAGTTGTTATTATTTACTGAAAAAGTGGTGTTATCTTCTTTTCTTTATTATTATGATTCTATTCCTACGATACTAAGATGTTTCATGTAAATTTTCATGTGCTGGCATGCCTGCAAGTTAATAGTGTAATAGAATGCTCAGCTCTCAACATTAGAGTGTTTTTAAGGTGAATTGCATCACATATGCCATCTCTTTGCAGAAAGAATATGGGGTTTGGCAAAACTACCTGCTGAGCAACATAATGAGATTTTTGTACAAAGTACAAGTTATTGATTATTATTGTATTTTATTTTTCTATGATTTCCTAAGAGGCATTATCAGGTCTTACAGATGGGGTAAGCCTGTTTATTAAGATATTTATTAGCAAATAAAAGTAACAGTACTGGTGGTTATTTTTGAGTTAATGGTGTTTGTTTGGCCTTAAGTTACTAATATAATGATCCACAGTGAAGCCTGTCATACAATGATCATGCAAAAAAAAAAACAAAAAACCAGCTGCTTAACACAGGGTGGTGAACTAATAAAGATGGACTGGCAATACGCTCCAACACTTGAGATGCTTCGGGGTGGTGTTGTTTCCTTCAGCTAAAAAATGCTCTTCTGTGCTTACCACTGAGCATTTACACTCAAAAAGCACACGCAGTTCACAGCATCAGGGGAAAAAAACCGTGCACATTAAAAGCTGCAAACAGCCATGCTCGCTCCTTCTTGGGAAACACTGTGAATCTGAATTGTAAATGGCTTTTAATGCGCTATTAAGATTCTGCAGTACTGTTCACCCTCCTCATGGTGATTCACTGAGCCATGCAACTCTTCTAGTATTTGTCAAAGCTTTCACTGACAAAAGCAGTCTTAAAACTGATCATATTATGTAAATAATGCCAGGGCAACGCAGGACGATTCACAAAGAAGTGAATGCCATATACAATAACCAGACCCTATCTCAAAAAGCTTAAAGTTATAATGAGCCTTTCATTGCATAAAATCACATGCATGCAATGCAAGACTGAACAGAAGTAGCTGTAGAGTAATAGGAAATGAGTGTCAGATGCCCACAGTCCATTACATCCCGCTTATTTTACATGGGAAGAGATTTTCACCAAGGACTGTCAGGTTTAATACAGTGTACATACATAATGAAGAATTAATATTTCATTTTAGATCTGGTTACAGAAATGCCTTTGCCATTCTGTGTTCTCCACTGAATTCGGAACTATTCCCATATATGGACTGATTTCAAATAGAAACATCCCCTTCTACCACATATATACCTGTCAACTTGATTAGCTTTTAGAAAGTGCCTCATCACAGTGTTTCACTGTGGGGTTAATGCTGCCTGCCTTTTCCTTTAGTGGCTCATAATGCCACTGCAAAGGAATCCCATCTTTTAGTCGGAACCTTCCTGATACAGGAATATAGAGCAGACTTTGAACCAGTCTGACGGGACTATGCTACACAGAAAAAAAAAATTAAAAATTTTTAAAAAAGAAAATTCCGAGGTGTATTTGCAGCCTCTGTGCCTGGCCCGGACAGGCTGCCTTCCTCCCAAAGCCCTGCTGCTGCCACTGCCCCAGTGACGCGTGGATTAGAGATTTTCCCTACTCCACCAAAGCGCCGCTTCGGAGCGGGAGGTGCTGTCAACACCTCGGGTGGCCGCTCTTACTTAGGGGCTTCCTTCTGTGTTAATCGCAATCCTCAAGAGGATTTTTCCAGGCACTCTCGTTGCTGCTATGCAAGGAAGACGGGCAGCGCTTTGAAACAATTCCAGAGGCGCTGGATACGGGAATGCACGGCACACCCCTCACCCCGCCCCGGGCCCCACAGACCCGCTGCGGCGGGGGCGTGGCCTCGGGCGGGCCCCGCCCCAACGCCCTCCCGCCATTGGCCGGAATAGGCGGGGGCGGGGCGTGACGGGACTGGTGGGGCGGGGAGGGGGGCGGGGCTTCTGTTTCCCCGGCAACGGCGGCGGCGCGCGCGGGCCCGGCGGCGCCTCCCGGGCCCAGGACGGGGCCGCGGCCGCGGGGACTCGGGGGCCGCGCCCGGGGCGGGGGGAGCCGGCACCGGCCCTCCGGGGGAGCCCTGTGCCGCTCTGCCACGGGAGACGCTGTCCTGGCCCGGCAGGAGGGACCCGCGGCAGCCGGCTCGAGGCCTTGTGGCGCCGACGGCACGGAGGGAAGGCCGGCCCCGGGAGCTGCGGTCCCGAGCGCCCCGGGCGTTGTCCCGAATTGGAGCCTTGCTCCCGGTGTGCCGGAGGCCGAGCCACGCACCGAGCCGAGGTATTTGATTTATTTCAGGTGCTGCGCAGAAAGGGACGCTGGGAGGCAGATCCACCAAGCCAGCACGGCCACTGCCAAAGCTTTTCACTGTTTATGCATTTTAGCAAAGAAAGGCATTAATGTTCACTGACTGCAAGTCGCCAATTCTCAATTGGTATCCTGTCTTCTGTTGGCTAATTATTCTCTCGCTTCACGTGCTAATTAGTCTGTGTGCTCAGTCTTTCCTTTATTTTTGAAATATATCTAGCCCTATGCCTAAACAAAGCAATTCTACCGAAAAAATTAATTTGGCTTTCTAACACCTGGACATCACTTAGAGCTTGTTTTTGTTGGCTGCTCTCTATTTCATGGAATAAATCTCCTTTGTTGTTGGTTAGGCTTGAAAATAGACAAAGGTCAGACGTGAAAGAACATCCTTTCTTAAGAAAAAAGCTTACAGAGTTTACTTTTTAAGCTCCCAAACCAGACTCTGGATTCAATAATTTTCAGAGATGTCTGATGTATGCTGTATAGCATTGTTGGCAAAATATCAGCTGGCAAAAAAAGAGGGGAATAAAAGGCACCTGTGCCAGCTGTAACTGCTGTAACTCTTCACCGGTGAGGAAAAAAAAAAAAAAAAAAAAGAAAATAGGTGCAAGGCAAGAAGTCAAGGGTACATTTCTTTCCCGCTGTGTCCTTAAATAATGACTGTGCCAACTGGTAGGAAAACTTGCTAGAAAAACTTGGCTCTAATTAAAATGTTGCTAGGAACATATATACTGTTGTGTATTTAGGGTTTTAGATTTAAAAGTGAAGCCATAGAAGTATTTTTAAGGGGTTGTATTTCCTCCTGTTTCGTTTTAGGAGTGCCTACAATGTATTTTTTTTTTTGACCCTATCATCTGGAATATGTAGATGAAGCTCTTGATTGGATAAGAAAGTAATGTGTCTTGGAGCAGGGTTTTGTCAGGTTAATTTGAATAAACAGCTTTAATCTGCTCTATGAGTTGTATATATGGGTTAGAAAAGGAGTGGGGCATAAAGGGAGTTAGAATGAGAGACATGCTGTAACTAATGTTGGGCTTTTTAACTTAGTAATAGCTCTGTGTAGCTGTAATGTAGATCACAACCAGTCCTGAATTAAAAGCACCAGATAAAGCTCTAAAAAATATCTGTATTCAAAAAGGAAAAATCATCCTTTAGCCAGAACGGTTACTTAATGTGACTTATTACATACAAAGTTTTAAAATTATTAAAAAGCAGTTAACCATCATTTTGCAGTCAGTTAGTGAAAAAGTGTGATCAAAGATTTGTTTCTGATGGGGTTTTTTTACCTTCTCCCCCTCCTGCTATGATTTCCTGGGATAATTAAGCTTGCAACCTGAGTTGTCCAGTGCTGTGTTTTTAACTTATGACAAAAAGCAGCCTTCACCACTCCAGAAATGCTCTGCCATGAATTAAATCCTTCATTATTCAAGGCATCTCAAAGGTTGCAGTTGTCTGATTGCTGAAATGATTTCTGGTGGAATTCATTCAGGACAGACAAGGGTTATCCTCTTTGCAGAGCATGTTTAGCCAGGTATTGCAGGGGCACACGTGATGTAAGCTCCTTTGAGTGTGCCCCTGCCAGGTAACTTCAGCCAGAGCCTGGGCAGCAGCAGAGGTTTGGCATCTCCCTGACTGTGTGGGGGAATGTTTTGGTGTCTGTTAGATCCATTTTAATCAGTTTCTGTTTGCTGTGAATGAGGAGTTCCTAATTCACACACGCCAATATTGGCACCACCTGTTGGAGTTTGAATTGAATCAACAGAGAGTGCTTTATTTAATGCAGCGTTCAGTAAGTTATGCAGAGGTGCTGGAGAAGGGAAATACTGTTTTGTCGTGTGAATGATGGGCTGCTGACAATTGGAGGCAAAGGCAATGGCCCTCCTTTTGTTTTTGCTCACTTTGCTGGGAGCCCTGGTGACGCTGCAGTCGTTCCCTGTTTGGGCTGCTCGGAAGGACGGCAGCGTTTTCTGCCCGGGAATCAAGGGCATTGTGTGATCTAGACAGGGCTATAAACAGCCAGCCCACTTCGGTATCGAGGCCTCCTGGCTGTAATCAGCTTACCCTCCCTGTGCTTATGTGTTTGTGTAGGGTGCTGCTCACTCCGTCCTCTCCCAGCAGCCAGGCTGCTCAGCCCCATGCCCGCCCTCGGTGCCGGCGCTGCCCTGCAGGTAGCACTTTCCCAGCAGCTCTGATTCCCTGAACAGCCGGTGATCCCTGTCATTTCCAGCCACAGCCATGGGATTGTTTGACAAGCTGGCAGGATGGCTTGGCCTGAAGAAAAAGGAGGTTCACGTCTTGTGCCTTGGCTTGGACAACAGCGGCAAAACCACCATCATCAATAAACTCAAACCTTCAAATGTAAGTAGGCTGCTTGGTTCGCTGCTGGGGGTTGGTTTGGTCTGGGTTTGCATGCTGTTACACTGTGCCCATGGAAAAGCTGAGAAGAGCTTCTGATTTAGCACAGCTAACTAAACTAAAACTACTAACTAAAACTAAGGATGAGCATTCAAAGGCACATTATTGTCAAAAAAGAAAAGCCCGCTGTTACTGTGGCACACTTTGGTTAAGAGCACCCAGCAAGGAAGGGTTTATGATGGCTGAAATCAGGATCTGAAACAGTCACTTGAATCACTTAAATAATTGCCACAAGATTGCAGCTACAAGTGATGTTGGGCATTTAGTACATTTAATACAATTGTACAACAGCTTATCGTGTTCATTTTAATCTCTTCCTGAAAAATAATACATGCATTAGAAATAATAAAATAAGTAATAATGTGAAGATCCACATTTAAGGGTGACTTCACTGCTTTTAAAGCAGAATAATTTTCAAAATAAGTAGCATTAATACTTGTAGTTCGTTCATCCAGTGAAAAGTGTTTGAGGCCACTGGGAGTGCCTAATATTCTGAAAGTAGGATTACTTTTTTTCTAGATATGTTTATGGACTAGAAATAGATGAATTTTGGTAGGCAGGTTGTGCATCTTGTTATGTGCATTTGGGAAATTTCTGCTGTTTATATCAGGACACAGCTATTATTATTATTAATATTATTGTTGTTGTTGTTATTAATAATAATAATAATAATTTTCATAGAATTTTACCTGATGGCTTACTGAAGTCATTGTTTAAAAAGTGACATAGTGAAGAGTCTGCTACTCTTCCATTCATGGCAATTATTCTTCCACTGAAAATTAATTAGATTTATAAACAAAGAGTATAAACTGCTTGCTATCTGCTGCCAGTTGTTTGGGAGAAAGGCTACAATTTGTACCAGGCAAATTGTATCTTTATGTAATTTTATAAAATTACTGAGACCTTCTTTGTAGAGGGTTTTTATGCACGCCTTAAGCAGTAAGGTATTCCTAACTAGAGTTGAACACAGACTTGGAGATTTATCACAATAATGGGCATTAGAGAAGCTCTCTACAAGAGTAGAATTAAAAAAAAAAAAATGTCATGAGAATTTATAGGAGAATAACTTTGCATCCAACTTGTGTAAGTCCTACCCTTGCAAGACAGGCCAAACAGTCTAGCATGCAGCAAATGTCAGTAGATCAAAGTTAATAAAGCAGTTTATTTTTATTAAGTTCAATGGACAGGTGAGTTTGAGCTCTGGGTCAACCCAGTCTTCCTAAGAGCTGCTGCTTTGCCCCAGGAGTAATATATTAGGGCCTGGCAAATCCAAATGTTTGTCCATCTGTCTGCAGTTGTTCCTGCTGGACCTGCCTATGGACGGTGTTTGGAATAAGGGGCTCTAGGAGTCTGTGCAAGGATTGCATGTCACTTTCTCAGACAGCTCTGTAATCTATGGGATGTGACCTTTCTTCCTGCTCAATATCCATGCTTCTTAGAGGAGCTATTCTTTTCCACCACCTTAGCTGATAGGTTCCGAGACCAGCTCAGTAGTAAATCAGTTACCAGACAGATCTCTTAGTAATGCTTTGTGTTTTGGCAATTCCAACAGTGTTCACTCTATTCCCCAGAAAATACAAACCCCTTGATTCTGGTTACTTTTCTGGGAACTGTTTTGATATTGCAGAGATTGGGGCAAAAATAGATCTGTAAGTATTCATGTTTCAAATATATTTCAGTATTGGCATTTTCTAATTTGATTGTAAAATATGTTCTTTCTTTCCTTCAAAGGCTCAAACTCAGGACATCGTCCCAACAATAGGATTCAGTATAGAGAAATTCAAAACTTCAAGGTAGTACTTTCTTTCTTCATTAGCAGTAGTGATTATTATACAATAGTTGGACTTAATTATCTCTTTCAGTGGGTTTGTAACTGAGTATCACGTGTGGTGGTTTAATGACATGACATTGCAGTTTGTTGATATGTAGTGCAAGACCTAATCATGATCCAGGACTGAGTGTGTTAGAATATAATGTGTGTTTTGTGCTGCTATAAAACTATTTTAAAAAATAAGATTTTTTTTTTAGTTTTTTTACAGTGGCATGTATGAACAGCTGATCCCTGTCTGTTGAGTTTCAGAATAGGGCACTGTTACAGGCTGGAGGAGAGACAGTTGCTGAGGTGGCAGCCTATATTCCACTCTCAATCTGGTAACCTAAATTAAGCACTCTCACTGGAGGTACTCTGAACAGATTGCAGTGTAATCTCATTAAATGCAAAAGGATGGCTACAGCATTAGCAATGTAAAGGTGGCAGGAGCAAAGGCCAGGAAACAGAGTAATAAGTCATTAGTTGAATGAAGACTAAGATTTAGATTAGGGATGTCCTGACAGGAGGATATTTCAAGGAGGCAGCATCATTTTGCAGCCTTCACTGGATATTTTTAGTGTGCGCAGTTAGTCTTCAAATCCAAGCAGTGTGGCCTCACTGGGTGGGAGATCTGCAAGAACATTGTTTATTCCTTGAGCTCAGAAAGTTGTTTGTTCCTTGAGCTGATACCTGAGACTGAAAGGTTTTGTATTTCTCCAAGAGCTTCCACAGCTGAGCTCTGTCTCAATAAAGTACATCAGACAAGTTTGGGACTTCCTGTGTAAGAATGTAAATTAATTTATATTGCTTTTTTTTTATTCTGATCCTGTAGTAGGAGAGATGATGACCTGTAAATACCCCATGTAGAGTGATTAAAAAAAACCAAAACAACCCCTAAAAAATCCATCCAAACCCTCAAACTCTACAAACTGACAAACCCACAACTCTATGGCTGGACATAGAGTGGAAAGGATGTCTGGAAAGCTTCCTTTTCCTAACCTCATTGTTTTGGTGTGGCCTCCACTTGGGGAGCTACTTGGGGCTACCCAGAAAAGGAGAGCCTAAGGCTGAACATTTCAGAACTTTTGGCAGTGTTCAGTAAGTTGCCTTGCTGTCTGTAGTGTTTGAGTGAAATCTCACAGTGGCAAAGTCTGCTCTTTGTAGTTTGGTCATCTGAACTCACCTGTTTTTACCAAAATGTCATTTCTTTTTTTTTTTTCTGAAGGTGGAAATATATTTTCAAAGGCTTTTTTTAAAAAACCTTTTATTTTGCATACATTTACACCTGTCTAGGGACAGAATTTAGGACAGGCCATGGATTTTAAGTCATGGTTCATCTGAATTTCATTCACTCATAAACAATATTTGATAACAGCCTGATAGAGAAAGAGACTGAATGGGAGCTTATTTTGCATTTGATTTAACTTTAAATAATTGGTTTAGTTCTTTTATTCAGATAATAAACACATTTTCCACTGTGAAATATTTCTATAATAAGACTGCAAATCTGAGTAGGATCATTTGAAGGCAGATAGTGCAACCAGAGTTGCTTTGGGAATTTTTCTCAGTTGACTGGGATTCAAATTGATCTGTGTTTTGTGGTTTTTTGATCAGGGTAGCAAAGAAAATGGAAGTAGTTCGAGTTTTGTTCTTTTTTCTGGGCCTCATGCATTTCTTTTCTTTGCAGTTTGTCTTTCACAGTGTTTGATATGTCAGGTCAAGGGAAATACAGAGACCTCTGGGAACACTACTACAAGTAAGCCTGCCTATAATTTATTTTAAAGCATTGCTGTTCATATTAACTGTTGTGTTGCTTATTTAAACAGAACTATGATAATATCTAATGGTTAGAAATGATTCAGACAAGGCTTATACCTGGTGTTTGACAGAAGGTTTGGTCTGGATAAATAAAACTTTCTGTTCTAACAAATGAAAGGTTTTATCTGCTGTTATTCTGCGCTTTCAGAGACAACTTGGGGGAACATACTAGAGATGAGCTTTAAATGTTGAAACATGAAAGCCAATCCTGTAAGAAAGCTCAAGATAAGTTAGGTTTCCAATTTTTCAGTTCTTTTATAAGTCAGTGACTTAAAACCTGCAAGATACTGGCTGATGGCTTAGATTTTTAGAGGTGAGGGAAATGAACCTCAGAGAATAAGGCACGTGTCATGAAGAACCTGAATGAACATTCTTAATGTTATTTATTAAACAGGATATTCTCTGTACTTCATAACACTCTGGTATTTCCTTTAGGTAATAGATGGACACTGTTCTCTGGTTTTGAAGCTTTTAGTGAAACTTAATCTTTATTTGCATTGTCTCATTGCTATTCTGTAATGCCTTATCCTGATCTAGATAACATGAATAATACTAAACCATGCAGATGTGGCTTGGAGAAATAGAAGGGAGAAATTCTGAAGAATATAATATTGATTAAATATTAGTATCAGTTGTGGTAGAACTTAAATTGTTTTTTAATTGAGGATTAATGCTTCCTCTCCTTCCTGTGCAAATTGTGTTAGCATTGAAAACATTTGGCTAGGAGATCTTCATTGTTCAAGGGTGTTAGATTTGCATTTCAGTAACTGATGCCCTCAGGCTGCTCTCAAAATGCTAGCAGAGTGCTTCATAAGCAAATAATTTTTGTGATTGCTGTATTTAATGCAGTAACTTATCCCTTGTGGGGCATAAATGGCTTTTTCATCTTAACAATAACTCTGTAACAGTAAGGGAGATTTTTAGTTTATGCTGACAGTGAAATATGCACTTGCATCCACCTCTGGTCCTGATCCAGTAGGCACATATTTAAGATTAACTTCTAAGAATAGTATCAAAGCAATAATTGGCATTAATTAAATAAAAATATCAATAAAATAATTGTGTGCTTTTCAGATTATAAAGTCAAGCGGCATTTAATTTTGCAGGAAATTAAATTTGGGCAAGTGTCAAAGAAGTTGCCCTGGAGTCCTTCAGTTCTGGACTTTTGTTCTGTTTAGCTTGCAAGTATCTTCTAGGTCATCCTCTAAGTACATTTACCTTAAATAATCCCAAAGTCATGTTGGGTCCTTATCCTTGTTACTTCTTTTTGGTGGTAAATACATGCCAGTACACTTGATTCCTCTGGTAAAATACTCTATGCTCATGAAAATTGCCTAGGCATTTACAGCTAATATGGAAAAGCTTTATTTATAAAGGTTCTGAACACCAGAAAGGAATGGGCCTCCTCATGCAATCTTGGGCTGCTCAGGTTATTTTTGGTTTCCAGTAGGTGTAGAACAGTTCCTTATCAAAATACAAAGGTAGATGGTGCTGGAGGCTAAAGAATGTATTCATAATGGTCTCTCAGAGTAATGTAAAGTAAAGGAGAAGTGAATATTACATTAAAATATCAAGTAAATATACTTTCCGTGGGTGTTTATAACTAGTGAATTATGAATTGGTGAGACTTTAATTTGTTTTCAAAATAAGTTTCAATAAATGGAACATTGAGTCATAAAATATCAGTAATATCCTGAAATAATGAGTTGAATAGTTGTATATATGTTGTGACTGTGGTCATACTACAAGCAAAATGTCCTAATGATTGGAAATAGTTGAAAGTTTTTACCTGTTATTTGAAAAAAAAAAAAAAAAAAAAAAAAAAAAAAAAAGAAAGATCCTGTTTATGCAGGATATGTAAAGGTTAAAATAACCAGCATATGTCTAGCTGTGGACACAGTTTTTTTCTAAAAAGGTATTTGACCTTTCTCTAAATAAACTTTAGTACGGGAAATACAGAATTTCTTTAAAGATCTGCCTTTATGGGTTTTCTTCCTGCCTGACCACAATGTCAAAATACAAGTTGGTTACATTTTGAGTTCATTTTTCAGTCTGGGTAGTAAAATCAAGCTTTTCTAGAAGATGTGTGGAGACTGAACCTTGTAGGGGCAGGTAACAACCTCATGTCTAAAAAAATTATGCATGTTACCAAAAGATTGAATTTCAGAAATAAGACTGAATCATTAGGTTAATGGTAAATAACAATGACAAAAATTAGAGGAAAAATCAGGTTTGTTTGGACATTTTTCTTGGTGTTTCTTCTGAAACCTTTTCTTATTCACAGTTTGAGAACCTGTAATTTGCCTCTTTGCTCTTTTTATGTTATGCAGAGAAGGCCAAGCCATTATTTTTGTCATTGATAGCAGTGACAAATTAAGAATGGTTGTGGCCAAAGAAGAACTTGACACCCTTCTGAATCATCCAGGTGAGGAGGCTTTTTTCCCCTTCTGTGTTATGTTGTCTTAAAAAAAGCCTTTATCTGACACATTCTGAGTACTTTGCAAATATTTTATCCATTCTTGAATATTAGCACAATAATAGTCTTGAAAATCTTAAGGAGTTTTTTTACCTAGTCACATTTAGAAATTGGTCACCCTCAGCTTTCTACACTGAGTTGGGTTGGTCTCCTATTAATCGATGTAGCTCAAAAGTTACATTGTTTTGAGAAAGAATAAGCTTTGAGTTGGAAGCTGGAGAGGCTTCTGGTGATGAGCAGCACAGACAAAACTGTGTCTCCCTGTCTGTTTTTTACATGAAGACAGCTAATTCCTTTAATGTAACATTTAACTTCCTTTTGTCATCTTCATTGTAATTTTTTATACTTTAGCCAGAAATAAAGGAGGGATAATCACACCAGTCAGTTTCAATTCCCTGTGGAAGAGGATGTAGAGTATTCATCTTGGTTTTAGGGGTTTGGCTTGGGTTTTTTTTTTTAAAACATGAGACTGCACTTTAATTAAGTTCTGATATCAGTCAATTCTTTGCCTTTCCATGTATCCAACAAGACTGGGATGTGTCTGTAAGCAATATGCAATTTTGACTTTCAGCACTTTTGGTAGCTGCTCTGCCTAACCAGAATATAAAACTACATCTCAGAACTTTAAAGTGAAAGAATCCTGTGATTCCTTAATTATTTATTAAACTGATAAAGCCTTAACTCGTGGGAGCATGCTGAAAATAAGAAAGGAAAAGCTGACTTGCATTTCTAAGAAACTCAATGTGTGATAGGGACAAATGTCTTCCCATGACTTTGTTTTCCATGAAGACTGTATAATAGTATATAACACTTTAATTCATCAGCAAAGATGCTGGAGCTGACTGGGCCTTCTTGTTCTCATTCTCTAATTTCTCATTCAAGGGTATGGGCTGCTTCAAATGCAGACACTGAAAAGACAGTGTTACAAAAGTCACAGGGAGGATGAGGTGAGCCAAAGGCTGCAGGTGGATTACACAGAGGCCAGGACACACTGTACCAACTCAGGATTTAACTGCAGCAGTAAAAGCCAGTTCTGTTAGTAAAGTGGAAGCACACAGAGCCAAGGGTGAGAGGTAAAACTGCTGCACAGTGTTACTGGTTTAACAGAGGGCAGAAGAGTGAAAATGTTTAGACAGAGCTGAAACAACCATGGGTGGGGCTTTTCATTTGGGCATTAATAGGTCACTAATGCTGACCTGGCAGATCAGTGCTGTTCAGTTGTTCATGATTTTGTCTTCAGGTTACACAAGACCTGGCTCTGGCCACAGGCTGCAGTCCTGAGAGCCAGGAGAGAGCAGGGGTGCATTTCTGCCTTGGAGTGCCTTAGCTCCAGCATTGCAACAGTGTCACTGATTTATCAGTTTGGTGTATCACACCTAAGAGAACCAAAGGGCTTAAAAAGTTCTTCTAGGATAATGTTCAATAAAAGTATCTATTAGGTCAATCAATATACAGCTGGCTTGCTATGTCAATATTTTTATTTGTATTAGTGTTCTGCCTTTCTTCCTGTACACCCTCCTTTCTCCAAATCCATGCTTCTGTCTGTGTCAACCTGCTGGAGTGGTTTAAATGTATGTGTTTACCTAAGTTTTAAATGGAATTGAATCATTTCCTGTCTCTAAAAAAAAATCTTAGCAATCCTGCAGTAAAACAGTTCCCTCTTTTTGCCAGGCTTTGCCTGAGGGAAGAGAATGTGTCCTGTGAAGCATTAATGGGGTTAAAAGTTGTACTAGCTGGGACTCTTTTGTGGATCAGAGCTATAAATTATTTTTACTTACACTAGTGGACAATTCACTCTTCAAATAACAGCTTGTTTAATCATACTGTATCATATTTTGGTTTTTTACTCAAATTTCGTTCTTCAGCATTTTGAAAGATGGTAGCCATAGATTACCTGGATTAGATGATGACTCTTGGATCACTTCACCTCCAGCACATGCTTCTAAAGTGAACTGAAATTCTTGTAAACTTGAAATTCTTTGTGTAAAATTGCATATCACACATCTAGAGTCTGGAATATATTTTAATGTGTTAATTTATAACCACTTGCAGCTAGAAAATGTTTGCTTTCCATTAGTAACTGTGAAAAGTGTGGGAGAGAAATAATACTGCACATTAGGAAATAATACAAATTTCTGTCACCACGACTTTATTTAGCAAATATCTTTGTGTGTGCATTATGAGTCTGGGTGGGTAGCTTGTGCCCCTTTCTAATTATTTAGGAAAACACTGGAAACTCCTTGATTAACTTGGCTGTTTGTATATGTGATGTCAGCTAATTTATGTGGGTTTAATTTACCCATAACCTGCAACCTGTGGGTACCAGGGTTCATTCAGTTATACTGTAAATTAAGCTAAAAGTTTCAGTCAGGAGACTCAATAGCTGTTCAACTATGGAATCAAAACAGAAATTTATTTATACTGTGCTTGTATTTTGAGGCCTTTGGCTTGTGTTTATGGATATCAGAGGACAAAAGAGCTCCAGGCAGGGTAGTTTGTGAAAATTGTCAGTGTTTTGATCAGCACTTATCATCTCTGAATGAATATGGGGAGGTGGTGTTGTCTCCACCAGTTCTGTGGAAAGGCTTAGTAGGGAGGTGGAAAATAATATAATTAGGAAAGTTCAAACCATTTCAGCACTGACAGTTTGTTGGGATTTGGGGGGGTTTTTATCATCCTCAAGCCCATCAGCAGGGGTGGATGGCTTGTGTTTGACATTTTTAAATAAATCCTTACCTAGTTTCCTGTCTGAAATAACCTTTTCTTTTTACTATTTTAAAAAGAGCCTGTGTAGCAATTTTCATTGAGGTGGTAGAGTGTAAGTTCTTTTCCTATCAAGCACGGATGGATAGACTGAAACCTAAATTTTCTCTAATCCTGCATATCATCCTTTGTATAAATAATATGAAGAACTTTGAGAGTTAGTCTTGGTGCTGGTATTTTTTTGTCCACATTACCTCTGTAACTTTGAAGAGAGAATACTTTGTTTCCTTTCAATCACCACATAATCTTTTGGGGTAATCTGTGAGGTTTAAGCTTGTCCATGTGTAAGTATCCCAGAAGCTACCAGAGTACTTTGGTCTGTAGTTCTCACTGCTAGCTGAAAGAGCTTCTGGAGAAGAAGTCCTTCAAGGGGAGGGAGAATAAAGGATGTCCAGACACGTGCACTTTTTTCCAATTTTTTTAATTCTATGAAGTAATTGATGCTTTCCAGGACACTAAAGGATAATTCAGACTACCCTTCTACCTGTTGTTATAATGTTAAGAATGAACACATATGATTTTTTTTTTCCATCCATTTTATACATCCAGTCCACACTAAGCAGAGATCTGCAGTGTTTGTAGGCAGTGGGTTGATCTCTTGTTCCTCAGCTTCACCAGCAATTCCTATCTCCAGCTTGAAATGTGGGTATAAGGTAGGGGGAAAGGGGGTGGAAGATTCCAAAACCTGCAAGGAAGTTTGTCAGCATTCTGGAAGCATGCAGCAGAGGCCAGGTGACCCAACAGTGTGTGCATCTTGGTAGGATACAACCTTCAAAGAATGCAGCTCCAGGTGAGCAGAGTACCTTGCTGTGCTGTTTGTGCCTTGTTCCATGCAGAGATGGGAGTGTGGCCTCCTGTCCTGAGGCTCTGTCTCTGCTCATGCCTAGACATTAAGCACCGCCGACTGCCTATTCTCTTCTTTGCTAACAAGATGGACCTCAGGGATGCAGTGTCATCTGTGAAGGTGTCTCAGTTGCTGTCCCTAGAAAACATCAAAGACAAGCCCTGGCATATCTGGTAAAGTTCTCTTTTACTGTCCTTTTACTGGCACTGCTTTGTGCATTCCTATTTTAGCCCTCCTGTGCCACTCACTACTGTATAAATAAATGGAGTAGATAAAAGACAGATTCCATACATGAAACAGTAGTAATATTAAAATGCTGATGGTGAAACTTACTTTAAATGTACAATGCATTCATTTAGACTGTGTCTTTAAAGTTTTCACAGCAGAACTGTTAGCCAAGTCATGGAATGCAGGATTTCCAGTGAAATCAGAAAGCAGGGTTGATATCAGAAGAACAGTTGCCATTGGATTTTGCTGGGAAATTGAGTAGAATTATTATCAGACTGCTCCTGCTAGATTACCTTGCAAGTTTGAGAATATCAATAATAAAACCTTTGGAGTGTTTTCCACTCTGCAGATGCTTCTGTTGTTGAAAGGCCATGTAGTAAACTGTTCTCCTCTGTATTCAGAGGGACACTGTACTCTTTGTACACAGTCATGTTTGAGGGGATTTTTTAGCTGTAGGAGCTAGTCTTTTCTTGAAGGATATAAGCTTTACTCAGTGCTGGTGTTCACAAGGAAAAAAACTCTCCTTTTATCAGAAGTGCTTTATAGAAGTTAGTCTTTTGTCCTATTAAAGTCCTCAGCTGTTAAAAGTGAAATCAGCAGCTAAATGCTGCTGAAAGCTACAATTTTCATTTTAGGCCCTTTAATGTTAAACTCGATTACCCGGGCATTGTTTTTGTCCAGAAATCACACTCATCAGTTCCCAAGCTTCTTGGAAGATTGTTTTATAGGGACCTGCAGTTATAGTCCAAATTCACTGCTGTGCTGGTTTTCATAAACTGAAGAATGAAGAGCATTTAAACAGTTATCCCCCAGTGATTCAGAAGGTGAATTTACTCTGCTGCCAGTGTAGCAGAATAGTTTTATACATTACCAGACACTCCTGGGGTTGCTGTTACAATGAAGTGTGTACACACACACATAATTCCTCCTTCCAGTACTCCAGCATTCTCACTGTGTGTGGGAACTGCGTGGAGGACATTTGGGCTTGATCATCTTAAAGGTCTTTTCCAGCTTAAATGATTCCATGATTCATGGCTGCTGTTGGAGGGAGTGAACATCTTTCACAGCGTTGTCTGAGGAGGGAGGTGCTGCAGAACGTGTCTGCCTCGTGTGGGGGCTCTCCCAGAGCCCCTCATGTTCTAGGAATAATTCCTTGTGCCTTGAAACTGGAATTAAAAGAGATCACATCATGAAATGGTGTTTCCCTATGGGGAAGGTACCCTATATCATTTGAGGAACAGTCTTCTCCATGGGAAGAAAATTTAAGGAAACTGTACCTGATGCTACTTAGCAATTACCCAAATTACAAGTTTGGTGATGACTCAACTAAAACTGGTATTTTTACGATGTTTTTGAAATTTGATTTGTTTCTTTCAGTGCCAGTGATGCTCTTAAAGGAGAAGGATTACAAGAAGGTGTGGATTGGCTCCAAGGTATATCATATGTAATCCTCTTGTTCTGTTTTCATTCTGTTAAACTCTTTCATTTTGTAAGGTTTTTTCTTTATTATTTCCTTTGTTTTCTTTCTGTCCACTTCTGCTGTCAGATCAAATTACACAGTGAGTACTAAAGCTCTATCTCATATTTGCCTTTCATTTACCTCCTTAATGTACACAAAACATCTTGTGGGCTTCCCTGACCAAAGTGTGTATTATGAAACATTAATGCACACTCTTGGAAACAGTGTAGCACACTCATCTAAACATTACCAGCTGCCACACTTCAATTTCTTCTTGTGGTAGTTCAGTTTCTTCTTTAATTTATTCTTAATGTCCTGTCCCTGTTTTCACAACTTAATGTTATGTATCAAAAAACAGTGAAAAAAAATAAGCCGTGTATGCAGACAAATACACTGGTTTTAATTATACACCTTCAGTTCTTTAATCATGAGCCAAAAGAAGAACTTCTTACACTATAAAGATTATAGAACATGCAGATGCTTGTAACTGCATGGAAAATATCAGATCCAGCTTGGATGATGTCTGACATCCAGCATCTTTAATTACAAACTTGGTACAGATGTTGTGTAATTACAAACCTGGTGCAGATGTTGCGTGTTGGTAAGGCTCTGGTCTCTTGTCACCCTGCTGAATGTTTAGATTAGTGAAGTGCGGCATAGTTTTGGCAGACGGGTCCCAGTTTTAGCTGCCTGCCTGGCGTCGCTTGTGCCGTGGAGTGCTGCGGGTGGAGCGGGCTCGGCACCCGCCTGTGCTGTGCCCCGCCGGCCGCCGGGTGTCAGCGCCGGCCCGGGGACAGAGCCTCCTTCCGAGAGGGGCCAGCCTGCCCTGGCCCCGGCTTAACTCGTCCCCGCTGCTCAGAAGAAGATGGTTTGTTCTGCCGAGTTGTTGTAGAGTACAAAAACATTCGGTCGTGTTTTCAGAGGGAGGGCTGCTCGCCAGAAATAGTCTTTAGAAAGAGATGTACTGCCCTACAGAAGAGCAGTGATGTATCCTCCACCATCTAAAATAATTCTAGGGTGGGGAATCAGGATCTTGGCATTGGGTTTCCTCCTCTCCTGTATCCTGTCATCATACAGGCAGATTCCAGATCACCATTTTTCCTAATTTCAGGCATTGCTCTAGCTTAGTAATGTTTTCTTGCTATTTTCAGGGTCTCTGCTTCTCTTGGAGGCATCTTTAGAGTTTCAATCCAAATTTTGGGTTTGTACATAGCTTGATAGTACTTAAAAGGGTCTCAAATGCTTGTGTAATATATTCTGACAAAATCAGTTATATATGTACATTTTTTTAAGTACAGCAAACAGATGCTTCTGCCATCACTCACGTAGCTCTTCATAGCTATTCACTTCTTATGGAGGGTTAAACTTCTTAATTTTCTGAGCTGAAAATCTTCATGGATGGGCTCTATGTGAAAATTTCCTTTAACTCCCTGGTTCAGTGAACCCAAAAGCTTAAGAGGTGTTGAGTTTAAACTGTACTGTTACCTAAGCACATGTATTTTGGCAATTATATGTATAAGGCTGAATACTTTGGTATTTCAAAGACAGTTTTTTACTCTTGATTCTCCTTATTCCTAGAGCACTAGATGGAAATGTTTGGAACAACTCTGTAGTTACGGCAGTCCCTAAATCACAGCCTGGGGATGCCATAAAATTCAGGGGAGGAAATGACACCTGGTGAATGAGAGCACAGTTCTTGTCAGCAGCCAAGCTTCCTTAGTTACCTTTTCCAGGCCCATTTCACAGCTGGGGTGGCAGGGGCAGAAAGTTTTGTGCTTTTGTTTTTGCCTGGTGAAAGCTGAGTTTGCTATTTTCCTATTTTGTAATGGGGTTGCTTTTGCAACAGCACATCCTCCAAAGGGTAAAACAAACCTGTCTCACAGCATTCCCCCTTAGTGGGGGAAATTGTGCTGATTACCACGTTTTGGAATGGGATGCTGGATGCTTTTGGTAACCAAGAAAAGGTTTGAAGTGAGTTGAGAAATGGCAATCAGGCAGCAATATGGAGAAGCGTGGCTACTGAGAGCAGAGTTTTCATGTGAATTATTCGAAACCAAACTTTAAATCTTTTGCTGTTGGGCAGTTCATGTTCAGTTCAGTGGAAGCCAAAATGTGTACAAGGAATTGAAATGCATACTTCATAAAATAAACTTCCAGGTTTCATTGTCATCAAAGTGATCTTATAAGCCTGAAGAAGATAAAAATTGAATTAGGTGGAAGAGTCTCCCTCTTTAATTAGCAAGATTTGTGGAAAACAACTTGGCTGTACAGGAATTTCAGAAGTGGATGAGAGAGCAAGTTGAAAACAACTCTGCCTTGTCCCCCATTCTTGTAACTACACCAAAATATCTAGATCTGTTTTATGTTTTCAAAAATCAAAATGCAGCAAGAATTCATCTTGTGCTAAGACTATATGTTTCTTTTTATTAACAGGTCAGATGCAAGCAATGAAGACATGAGAGATAAATAAAGGATCCATGGGGTTCAGTAGGTGAACAAGTTCCTTGGAAAGGAAGACTGGTTTGAAGAAGGGGAACAATTCAGCTAAAATATCCTGTATTGACTTGTTTCAGTTTAGTATCTCTTCCAGGAAAACTGAATGTAGACAACCTAGCACCTCAGGTATGCACACTGATGAATTAAATTGAGTCTTGTGACTGGAGAGCATGTAAAAAAATTATTTGTGTTAACAATAAACATCTGCATTCATTTGAGGTTTAGGTGATAATTAGCCATCAGTAAATGCCCCTCTCTTTTTTATTGGGGGGGGGGGGGGGGGCACATTTTGAGCAAATGGGAATATTTATTTTCCAGAGAAAGAATAATCATCACTTCCTGAAATTCAGCTACATAAGGTACTTACTGATTTTAGATGCCCAGTTTTCAGCATTACTGACTTTTTTTTATATTAAAGTTTGACTTTGGGTTTTTATTATCCATCTCTGATAGACTTCTATAAGAATATTTTGATTAAAGATATAAGGATTCAAATGTTCAGTACATTTGTTATAGATGATTGCAGATGTTTCTGAGGAATTGCTTTTAATGAAATGTTACAAATTGTTTTTGTGATTTTGCCATGGTTATATTTGCATTCCCATCAATAAAATTTCAAATATATGACATGCCCTGATTGGGTTTTTTAACTTTAATATGCTCATTAATAGTCTTTACATCCTAGATACTTTTGGTTTTCTGTTAGTTTCATTTAGAATTTGTTTATCCATATTCAAGTGGATATAGCACTGTATATGTAATAAAATGGTATCTGTTGCCAAGGTTTTTTTATAAATTGTATATATTTTTTACACTACCTAATCAACTAGACTACTCTTCCCCATACTTCAGGAGCATATGAATCACAGGATGAGGCAGACTGGAAGGGACCACAGTGGGGCCATCTGGCCCAACCTCCCTGCTCAGGCAGGACCATCCCAAAGTACATGGAGCAGGATTGCATCCAGGTGGTTCTGGAATATCCCCGGTGAGGGGGACTCCACAGCCTCTCTGGGCAGTCTGCTCCAGTGCATGGTCACTGCACAGTGAAGAAGTTATTCCTCCTGTCCAGTGGAACTTCCTGTGCATCAGTTTCTTGCAAGTTTTATTTTGAAAACACAGGTAAGGGATAGCTCACTGGTTTACTAGATCATTATCATGAAATGTATTATACATGTCTGTTGTGTATAAAGACGGTTTTACTTTCAAAAATAAATGTAATAAACTTTCTGGCTCCAAAGATGTACCATAGGTGACAAATTAAGAACTTTATTTTTGTTTTGCCACCTCTTCCCTTTCAATCCCTCCTCCCTCATTCAGGAAAGAGCAGACTGACCCTGGCAGTGCTGAAGTCTCCATTTACCTCAATGATTACCTGATCCCTGTGGGACATGTAATGTGCAGCTCCTGCAAAAGCTTTCCTCCACACCCATTAGCATATAAAACACACAAATGTTCTGTCAGCATGCCTTCTAGGCCTCACCTCAGAGAGGAGTATTTGGAGCAAAGGGAGCTGAAATAGGAGAACAGTGTCATGTAGCCTCATTTATTAAATAGTTAAATTTAACTCCCCTACTTTGCTGGAAGAAAATCTCACTGTAAGAAATCTTCCTTACAGGATGCTGTGGTACTTACAGTTCAGTGTGGCAGGGAAGTATTTTCATGTCACTTTCTGTGACACCGTTGGCCTTTTGTCAACTCTGAATCTAAGTATCTATACAAAAATCAAATACAAAGGAGGAACAGTAATATATAATTCTGAGAAGTTTTCCTCTGAATTGTGGGCAGATAATTTTCTGGTTTACTTTGCCCTAGATAATACAGTAATTAAAATAATGGGTTGGCAGGGACCTTAAAGATCATTGAGTTCCAGCCCCTGTCTTCCTTGGACAAGGGACAACTTCCACCAGATCAGGTTGCTCAGAGCTCCATCCAGCCTTCCCTTTAACAATTCCAGGGGTGGGAATACCACAGATTCCTTGTTAAATGCTGCCAGTGCCTCACCACACTCTCAGTAAACAATTTCTTCCTAATATCTAATCTAAAACTATTCTCTTGAATATAATACTAGTAAAACTGTTTGGCTGTGTATAAGTGTTCTGTAATTATTGTGGTTCACTTATATGTCATATTTAAATGAAAGATTCAATTCAATAAGTTAACAATTTAAGTTCTTAGATAGAATCCATTTGCATTTCTGACTTTTTTGAATAGTATGGCTCTTGATGGTTTTCTGATTATTTTTGGGTTTTTATTTTGAACTACATAAACTGCTAGGATTATCTTGTGGATTGCCTTTACAGTCATGGGAAGCTGTTTGAACCTACTGCCTTGTTCTTCCATCCACAAATCCAAGGGAAGTATTCTAATGTATTTTATTTTTTGCTCTCTAATGTGGTTAGTAAGTGTTTTTAGAAAACAGTTAGTTTTGTACTTTATTTATTTATTTATTTTATAGAATTTTTTACTTCTTGTTTTTTTGGGTGTTTGATTTTGTTCTACAACATCTTTCTGTTCCTCCCCTATGGGGCCACTGGTCTGAACGAAGACCTGTTGGAAGGAATGGAAATGGGAACAGTCCTATTAGAAAAATGCTGGATTTTTATTTTCCCCCCCTTTTTACTGCTTCAACCATTAGGTATCTTTTACTTTTAGAACATTTGTGATCATTCTGTGAACACAGAACCTCCTGAGGAGATCTCTGTGTGTTCACCTCTCCTTCCCACCTTGGTGTACAGGCATAAGTAACTAACATCCACAGGTGCTGGAGCCCTGAGTTGCTCTAAAAATGTTGAATTTGGTTGGTTTTTGTGGCTGTCAGGCTTCCATGCCGTTGTCCCATTGTATTTAGAATGTTAAAGTAATGAATCAGTTCTATCTGAGTGCTCCAAGACAGTTTGCATTGACAAGCTCTTTGTGCCTGAGGAACAAAGCAGACAAGGGAATATTCCTTTTTTGATCCATGTAGGTGTGAGCATCAAGTGGTAACTTGAAGGGCAGTAGAGTGACCAAAAGAGACTCAGGGAATTTGGTCTTTACACCCCACTCAGTGTTTTGTGCTGTTGCTTCTAAGCAGGCTGCCTACCTACATATTTATTAATTTCCTTTAAATATGGCTGGTCAGGCTTAAGACTAGTCTTAGAGAGGCTTAACACCATTTTCAGCTGAAATACAGTGCAGTTGTTTTCACATACATAGTGTTGCCTTCTTTAGTCTCTCTCGTGAGGGGGGTCTATCAGGTAAAATGTAAATCCTAATTTTCCTAGCTGTGCCTCCCTAGTACTGAGGAGGCCAGTCCATGGGAACCTTGTGTTTAACTACTGCTTGTAGCTGTGCTGAGAGCCTGCATGGCCCCAACACTCCCAGGCAATTTTACTTGAAGCAAGCGCAGTTCTAAGTGTGAGGATGTAAATGTAATGGAGCTTCCTTTTAATCTCAGCCCTCTAACTGTAATTTCCTGGGGGTGTTTTATTTACTAATATGAAAGATAAGCTGCTGTAAAAGACCAGACATAACAGCCCAGCTTAGTTGTCTGCAGACAGGCATTCTGATGTGGTAATATGTGGAATGGTTGCACTTCAGGGCTCCTGTAAAACAGCTGTGCAACTGTTTTGGAAAGCAGCTTATCTCTTAGGAGCTTTAACTAGGAAATATCATTTTGTTGGTAATAAGAAGTGAAAGTAACGCTGATTCAAAATGCTTGTCCTTAAAAGCAAACATTTATTAAGCCAAGGAAAGCTGTTCAATGTCAAAAGGGGTGGAGCTGGGGGGAGTTTTTGTTTGTTTGCTATAAGTTTTTCTTGTTTTTAAAGTTTTACTTGGTTGGAAGATCTCTCTTTTTATGATTAATTCCTGTAATCCATTTATTTAGTTCTTTCTGGCCTACGTCATTCCTGTTTTACAGAAATCCTTACAAATCTTGATCCTCAACTTTTTGGTCTGCTTCTTTTAACTTTTGCTGAGTACTCTGCTAGTGAAACTTTGCAGCTCCCTTCCCTGTTGTTTTGGGTTTGGGTGGGTTTTTTTGGGCAACAAAATAGAGAATGAGAGAAGGTCACAGAAGACAGCACTAAAAAAGGATAAAGAAAGGGTACTACCAAGAAAGTCTCCAACTCTTCTCTTTCAGAAAGGTCAGGAAAGATTGCTTTCAAAGGTTAATTTGATATGCCCTGATCCTTTTCTTATTATTTTTCACTACTTACATTTAAAAATGCACAGTTACTATGCAAAACTGATATTGTGTGTAATAGCTAATCGGAGTTCAGAACTTTAAATGCTCTCTTGTAACAAATGCCAAGTGTTTTTAGTAATATTTTGTAACCATCCTTTAGTTCAAGGCTCTGTAGCTCCTGTCACAGTAAGTTACATCAGGGAAGCATCTGTGTTTGTGTGAACCAGCACTTTGTAATTAATTTGTCACTGTTCAGTCAGTTGGATTTACCACTTAATTGGTTGCATTTTCCTGGCCATATGAAATTCTTGCTCTCACAAGTACAGCATGTACGTGATAATGTACTGTTCTCCTTCAGTGATGTCAGGGTCTCACCATGCAAATCAGCCTGCTTTGCTTTTCCCACTCTTCTGATGTGACAGCATGAAACCCGCTCCCAGTACTCTTTTCAAAATCAATCCTTTAAATGAAAGCTAGGCTCTTAATGTCTCTTGTGTACCTTTAAATGATCTTGTGTTCTCCAAACTGTTTACCAGGAGATGGACTTAATTGTATTGCAATCATACTACTCAGGCACCAGCTCGAAAGGGGGTGTTTGTAATTTCTCTGGGATTCAGGGAGCACCTTTGAAGAACAGGGTAACTTGTGTAGTAAAAGAAGTGTAAATCTAGCAACTTCATGCTAGGCAGTCTTTTGACAAACAATGTTGTCTTTGAAGATCAATAAGTAGACTGAAGGCCTAGCTAAATAGTTACTGAATCAAATTTAGTTTGCTGAAGAGTTCCCTAACAGTTCTCAATAAAGGGAAGAAAAGACAGTAAGGAAAGATTTTTAAAAATCAAGAAAATTGGGATGTGTGGAGGAAATTTCTTTGGGCTGGAGTCATGCTAGAGAATATTAAAGAAACCTAAGCCTCATGAGGCTCGGTGAGGTAACCATGATAAATTGAAGTGGATGCTTGGCAGTGCAGACTAATGAGAGCAGCCCCATCAAACTGCTTTTACAGAGCAAAGAGAGCTGGTGCTGAGAGCCTGATGTCCTAATCTGTGTGGCCTCAGTTTCCTTCAGCCTGAGCCTTTCCAAGGGCTTCTCAGTCCTTGGAGCACGCTGTGCACTCGTGGCTTTGAGGTGTAGTTTCATCCAAAAAGAATTCAGTTCGTGTCCTCCCAGCCAACTCTGCGATGTAAACAAAAGCTCTGTTAGTGAGGATTATCTTTAAAATACCCTTGTGACCTGAATTAATGCCTGTACAACCTTAAGAGGGAAACAATCCCAAAGTTTTCAAACCATGGAGTTGAAACCATGTGAAAGAACAGCAGAACTTGGCAAGAGGTCTCCACAAGCCGAGGTTCCCCAGGAATAATGCCAGTGAAATATTTAGGAAAAATACAAGTGTGCACTATGCTTCACTTGGAACTGGGAAAGTTTATTCCACAAATACAGGATATGACCATTGGACAGGGATTAAGGGGTAACACTTCCAACTTGAAGGAAAAGGTATAATGTCACTTGTAAAAACAGGCAGTCATGTGTAAATAATAATAAATATTAAAATCTGTATGTCAGTAATAAAAGAGTTGTCTGTCAGGCATCACTGCTGTTCTTGGCATTGTCTGTGTTTATGATCACACAGGTTTAAAGGTGTTACTAGGAAAATCTTTTTTTTTTCCTTAAAATATCACTCTTCAAGTAAATCTCTGTTTTAAGCTTATCCACCAACATTTATTAGCGTAGTAAATGTTAGCATGAAAAGGAAAAAAGTGTCTAAAAATTGGTGTCATGAGTAACAAATGGAATCAATGAACCAGAAAGTGGATGTTGTTTTCAGTGATAGCAATATTCTAAGGATTTTGTTCTTTATGTATTACATCATTAATGGATTACATTAAAGCATCTTGGACCCAATTTAACATTTTTATCTGTGAGGTGATGTTGTTGGCCTGTCATTAATTCTCACTTTAGAGGCATAAGGACTGGTGAAGGATTTCTTTTCAAGGGTGGAATGTTTCTGCTGGGAAAGGTGATGCTTTTCTCTGGTAATACTTGTTTTTATTCCCTCTTTCCTTCCCTTTTTTGCAGTGATCTTTTACGTCCTCTGGTAGTTTTCAACTGGGAAGTGTTACTCTGTTTTGAGATGCCTAGAATCTATGTACAATTGTTTTCTAAGTCCTCTGCTGAGCTTTAAATCAAGAACAAGTTAATGCTCTAAAAAATTTTTGGCAGCAGTTTCAAAGCAGGCTAAATTGATCTATAAACTAGTCCAATCTGGTGGTTAGAAAGTATTGCTGTATTTTGCAATTAAGTTTTGAGTCCTACTATTTCTTTCATTAGTACCATTATAAAATAAGATCAATCACTGTTGTGTTACAAAACAATTGCAGAGCAGCCACTTGAGTGCTGACTTACCAATGTTATTATTTGTACACATAATAATATAATAGAGCTATGTTGTAGCTTTACATTTCCAGGAAATTAAAGGACATACAGGCAAAATCAAGTCATTCAGGTTGTAGGAATATTTTTAAGTAACAAATGTCCTTTTCCCCCATTCCATAACTGTTTAAGTACTGCTTAGTTCTTTGTCTACTCTGATATGTCATGCAAGGATTAAAAAAAGCCTTAAACACCCCGCTTTTTGTGGGTAAGAAGTCTCATGCTTTCCTTGAGGTGTGTGTTCTGTCATCATGTCAGGTAATGCATTTAAGTAAGTCCTTTATTTATGCAGAATACAAAGTATGTGTGTGATTTCTTAAAGGCTGTAGCAATGCCTAAGTTATGAAGTGAATGACTGGTGATCTGATACTGGCATCAGACTAAACAGGAATACTTCAATCAGTTCCTAATAAGAAGAAAAATTGACAGCTTTATCCAGAAAATTGATTTACCACAGAGATAATGTGAGCCTTTATTTTCAGCAGCAGTTCAGCACACCCTGAAAATTAGAAAACACAGAGTACTGTTACTATTTATGAACTACACTAAGTGCATTCTATGAAATACCATCTTCCATTGTAGAGAAACCCCTTTAGTCCTCTTAGTCATATTTTATTGGACCAGAGCTTTGCATTAAATACAGAAAATATTTCTAAAGGATAACATCAGATAAAAAGACTGTTTCAGGCTAATATCCCATTAGCCAGGCATTTCCTTGTGATGGCATTTACTTTGCTGAAAAAGATTTTCTGCCTTGACTTTACTAACAATGAATGCTTGAGTGAGGAAACATGAATCACTCAGAATTTTTGTTCTGGGGTATTAGAAGAAATCTTCTTTCCCCTGTTAAAGGTTTTGTTGTGTTGTGCTTAAAAAGAAAAAAAAAGAGAAAATTCACAAAACAAATGAGGGAGGGTCAGTTATGCTGTTACTTACCCAGCTAGCCAGGCAAAGTCTGATCAATGATCACTCGAATTCTTACAAACCTAGCCTTTAAGATTTCTTTCTTACCCTTTTTCTGTGTCTTACACAGACTGTTTACTGTCATGTGGAACTTGTGTGCCAAGAATTAGACTCTGTTTTTCTGTTTGTTCTGTAATAAGATTGAAGTATTTTCTCCCTGTTTGGAAAAACTTATGGATATAATTTGCATACATAAGAAAAGGTCTCTTTTTTTGTTTTCCTCTCTCTCTCTCTTTTTTTTTTTTTTTTTTTTTTTTTTTTTTTTTTTTTTTTTTTTTTTTTTTTAATTTCTTACTGGAAGCTTAAATTGAGAGGAAAATAAGTTGTTCCATGAAACATGAAACCAGATGGGAATCTGCAACATTAGCAGCCAAAAGCTCTTATGATCCTGTTTGGCTCAATCCATAAGAATTCTGCTTGTTAGAGACTGGTGTACTTAGAGTCATTTTTATATGCAGAATATTTTGCAGTGTATTTCTTCAGACACTGAAGATGATTATTCCTTTCAGAATATTCTTAATACACATGCTTAGTATGAATGTGGTAAGGGATTACTTTATATATATATATATATATATATATATATATTCTAATTTTCAAACATTTTTAATAATACCTTATAAACGGTCCAGAACATGGGGTTAAAAAATATTGTGTTGTGAAATCCAGCAGGAAAGACAAGGAGTGGCATTGGTGTGTCTGCAGTCAGTGGTTCTAGGAAGCCTTGGGGTCCAGGGACTTGTTTTAGGAAATCTTTGAAAGGTAGTTAAGAAAGGCAAATGTGCTGTCCAGAGGCTTAAATTTGCATAGGTTTGTACCACAAAAAAATGTACTTTTATGTACACTCATGGAAATATGGTAAGCCCATTAGAATAGTAATTTGATTTTATATTTGAAAGTGTGTAGATTTGTACAGAAAGGTATATTCATTTTTAACCACACATCTGATATTCAAAAGACATTCTAGGTGGAAAAGTGTTAAATTAATTACAATGCATAAGTAGCTGGTAATGTATTCCATGGACTTCTTTTATTTGCATGTAAGACACCTCTTTTGAAAACTCTTGCATTCTTATGAATACTGAATTATTTGTGCTGCTTTTTACTATCTACAATGTATGTTAGAATTTGGATGAAATCAGCTTACTGAAGTACTTTGTTTAACCACAGATTTTCGTGGAAGGCTGGTGGTGAATAGACAGATTGTCTTAACAGGTGATCAGACTCAGAGGAGGGTGATTTTACAGAGACCTCATCACATGAAGTGCAGACTTTCCTGAGCTCCAGTTAGGGAAGGTGGTTTGCAGTCATTAACTTGGTAAGAGGACAAGTGAGCTTAATCTCTATTTGGATTCACACAAGCTTAATCGATATGAGGTGCTGTCAAAAACATCTTGGGAGCCTCCCAGACAAGCTGTGCTAATCAGCTGAAAGTTGTCCAGTCTTTTGTAATTAGGTATGTACATCCCACCACAGTATGAGGCTTCTGGGTGCTTTTTGTTCCATGCCCAGGTGCAGCAAAAGTCTGCTTTAAGAAAAAATCTGTAGGTGGGTTGGCGGTTTCTTATTTTGCACTTCACAGTTAGTTTCCCCTTTTAGCACTTTTGCTACTGGGTAGGTGTAAATGTCACAGTTTTACAAATGAAAAACAAATAGAGTGGAAAACAAACAGAAGAAGCTTTCCAAAAAGATGATTTAAAGATTTTAATTCGTAGACTGAACTTTGGCCATAAGTAGCACGGTGTATAAATCTTACCCAAAATAATAAAGAACACAGTTACAGGTCTCAGAAGCTGCTGTTTAACCCCATGAGTAATTTCCAGCTGTCTGCTCCAGACATGAAGGTATTTGAACAATAGCAGCTGGCCATGTGGCTGTCTTAAACCATTTTCACTAAATCAAATGGAGGAACTGTGTGTTTACAGTTAAAGGATGAGGATTGCTGGAAGCTGCACAGCACATACTTTACAGCAGGAGGTCATGGCTAGATAGAAAATAATCCTAGAAATCCTTGCTAACATCCTTCATCTGTGTCATAACATAGCCAAAACCCAACTCTTCCATTCTGTTGGTCACCTTCATTTTACAGTTTAGATCAGAGATTTGAAAGTCATCAGTATTTGTTTTAACATCTGGATAATGAACACTGAAAAATGGCTAGGAAATATTACACACCATGACTCCTTTATGTGTATTTATTAATTCATGGTCTCATGGCACCTGTTCTACACCTTGCCATAACAGATTATAGACTGGAAAGGAAAAAGATAGGTGAGGGCCTGTTCATTATTAAAATACTGTTGCTATTTATGCCAGATCTACCTGCAGAGATGTTTTGTAAGAGTCTGGAAAATTGGAGTGCTTATTAACAAGAAAAACTAGCAGAGCTATATAAAATATTTTGATAGATAAATGCATTAACATGTATGGAATGGAAAACTGAAAATTGCTTTTGCATAGCAGAGTTGCACCTGAAAACTTAAGAGCACTTCCTATTGTAGTGGTCCAGCAATGGAAACAGTTTGAGGGTGTTGTTTTTATTTAATACTTGTGTGAAATGTGCTTGCAGGCAAAATGTTTCCTTTGGAGGTTTTTAAGACTACATTTCTCCCCTAGTTATTACTTAAATGTATCAGGAAAGTTTTAAAAGAAGGGTGTGAAAGGAGGGCTCCTCCTAAACCAGCATGGTGGAAATTTGCTTTCCTTTTTGGTATCCAAACAAAACAAAAGATTTGACTCAAGATTTTAAGGACCCATAAAAAGGAGGAAATACAAAAAGCACAATTAAAATTTCACCATCTGCTCACTCTAAATCAGCAAGGAGAAGGGGGAGGTTTCCCTTCTGCACAACCATTATAATCAGAACTGCAGTAGAAAAATGAAGTGGATGTGGAATAGGCACAGCACCCTCTCTTCTCTTACTCGACATTCAAGTGACACTCTGGGCAGGATGAATTATGAAAAAAATGTATTGAGAGCCCTGCTTGACATTTTCCTCTTCTGTGCAATTCTATCCCTCTGCAACTGCGTTTGGATGGTTTCTCCCTGCCTTTGGTGTTGCCTCGTGTGGGCCACATGTGAGCACTTTAATCTGAGGCGGAAAGGAACCTGTTTGCCCCATCTGTTTTGCCTTGCACGTGTTGGTGCTGCTGCTAATGCTGGCAGCTGTGCTAATGTGTGAGGCCACCTGCCACATGGCAGATACTGCAGCTTTGGGTAAAAGCTTCCCTTTCCCCCTTTTGCTGGAGGTGTAGGTGGCTAAATTTGAGTTCCCCTCTGATTATTTTAAATGTGTCAAAACTATTTACTCTTAGGTCATGTGATACTCCATTACTCTAGGGTACAAAAAAAAAACCGACCCAGAAAAGGATTCTCTAACCTGTGCCATGCTCATCTTTTATATTGATACAGGTTTATTATGTGGATTAGTTTTAATATTTTCATTATTTGCCTGCAGTACAATTGTCATTTGGTACATTCCTGTATTTTCTGCTTTTAGATGCAGTGAAGAAAGGAGGAACAGATTTGAGCACAAAATGTTACTGTTTGGGATTAGCATTTCTGATTAGGTTGGCTCTTTGTTCTTGGACAAGCAGAGCCCTACTAATGCTTCATGCTGCCCCTGTGGTGCCCCTCTGGGCACATGTGGACAGCCTTTGGATGCAGCAAGGTGTTCTGACTGCCTCTGCCTCTGTGTGCAAACCACCTACCATATTATACTTAACTACATCCTGAGGTGATTGCGAGGATTAATTAATGCTTAAGTCCTTTGAAGACACCGGATGCTTTATAAATGCTAATTATTATATTCAGGTTTGCTACAGCTTAGGGATTAGATCTTACTTAAGCAATAGGTAGGGAAGCTGTGAGATGTATGTGGCAAAGCAGAATTAAAAGTAATAAACAGTCACGGAGAGCCTAAGCCTCCCTGCAGCCTGTTTGTGCAGTCCTAATAAATTGCCACTTTTCTAATTTGGTTTTGGAGTCTAATTACTTCTATTTTGAATGTCAGAAGGAGTGTCTCCTCTATAATGTTCTACTGGGAGCTGCTTATATTTTGCAGTTCTAACCCTGATTGCTATTTCTGTGAAAATTGGCTATGTGTAGGTACTCTAAAAAATGTCATTTCTTGTTTTCCTCTATACTGTTCTGGAATTAAAACATTTCATGGCTTTGTGCAAAGCTTGGGGCATCTGTATCACTGAGAGAATTTTCTGCTCCTTGTTTGGACACTGAAATCTGGACAGAACCTTGTGTACTAAGTCCTGGTCCCCTGAATAAGGTTTGTGACTGGTTACTATTCTGTGAGAAAGCTACTTTTTGTAACCAACCAGCTAGCTAGTTTGTGGTGCAACCAGCTAGTCCCAGCTTGGACTGCTTAAAAATTAAAGTGCACGTCTAATACCCAGCTGTGTCTGTGTTTTTAAATTCCACATCAAAGCTATATGAGACTTGGACTATACACAGCAGAGCTGTTTGCACATTTCTTAAAGATTTGTTCATAGCTGAGATAGGAAAACGAAGACAGAAAAGCAGACAGTAAGTTTATTTCAGGCTGTTTTATGGCTGCTGCTCTGCAGATGGGCCTGGAGTCCCAGCTTCATATGCACCTGTCACAATGACACAGTGGTTAAGAAAGATGTTTGGGGATGAATCAAGGTGAACAAATGGAAAAAACCCTTACAGAAGAGAGGTGGTCACTGGCATAGGTTACCTAGAGACCTTGGAGTTGGAGATAGATATTCAACAGTCCTGGGTAATGTGTTCCAGGTGGTCCTGGTTGAGCAGGGAATTGCACCAGGTGACTTCCTGATGTTCCTTCCAGCCTCAGCCGTTACCCGGTTCTGTGAGATGGCACAAAGCAAAAAGGAGCTGATAGAAAGGTGTAAGGTGGAGGCAGTCACAAAGAACAGCAGAGATGCTCACAAAGATGAGAAAGTGTGGTTCTGAACTTAAAATCCTTGCATCAAGATTAGTCTATTTTACCAGTAACTCACACTGTGAATCATTAAGGTTTTGAGCATCACCTCAGTCTATAAAATGAGGATAGTATTTGTCACTGTGCTGTTGCAATGGCAAGGTCATCTGTAGGTATAGTTTGTTGTTAGGTCAAGGGTGGCCACAACTCTCGGAGGGAGAAAAATGAAGCGTTTGGTTTTAAAAAGCTCAAAATCAAACAAAAAACCAAACCAAATTCCTTTCTAGGAAGTAAACTTTTTAAAAGGCAGAAGAACCCCTTTCTTCCAAGTCACTTTTCGTCAGCAAGCATGGTCTGGACTTACCCTCAAGTGACTGAGGGGAAAGGTGAAGCCCCAGCCGCTGCTGCCGTGCACCTTTGTTGGCTGCCAATGTTTACAGCGCTGGGCAGCAGGCACAGATGCTGCGGCAGCCACGCTGTGCCCGGGACAGCGCCAAGCCAATTCCTGACTTTGCACGGACAAACGAGGGAGTGCAGGACCGCAAAGCTGGCCCGACTTACAAAGCAGTAGGCTGGCGCTGGTGCTAGTAGTCAGGACTGTAGATTCTCAAGGCTGCCTAACCTTTTTCTTCAGAGGTTTTGTTTGGGATGTTTCGTTGTTTTGTTTTTGTTTTTTCTGTTTTGTTTTGGTTTTTTTTACCTCTGATCTCTTCTCTTTGTTCACGCTAATTATGACCCATTAACTTAAAAACAAACCAAAAAAAGCAACAAACCCAAACAAAACACAACGCGCTCCCCCTCCCGGCGCGGGGGCGGCCATCAGCGGTCCCTCTCCCTCCGCGGACATCGCTTCCCTGCCGCGGTCCCGGGCGCTCGGCAGGGCAGGGCCCGGGCCCTCCCCGCCTGCCGGGGCGCGGACGGGGCTCCCCCGTCTCCTGCTGCCACAGCCACCGCCGCCACAGCCACCGCCCGCCTCCGAGCGCGGCTCTCCCGGCCCGCCCCGCCGGCGGCAGGGCAGGGGCGGGGGCGCGGA